>ML813682.1:79852-93209 GCA_009831015.1 Picea engelmannii
ATGAGAAATTGTTTCAGATAGGACATCATATGCTTGAGATAGACATTGAAGATGTATATTTCCTGACTGGGCTCTTGAAGAGGGGAGCACCCATCATTTTATCTGGACACCGGTCTAATCCACTACCAACAAATGCATATGTTGCTCAGTATTGTGTGTCGGGATCAAGCTTAGTAGGGGGAAGAATCTTCATCAAAGACATGAGAGATATTCCTCTTCGATCCATTCTCTTTGATATCACTAAACTGGTGGGAGGCACCAGTGCCCATATTTCTTCCAAATCTTAGATAGTGTATGTTGTTCGGTGCTTGGAGCCCAGTATCTTTAACTAGTGTGCATGGTTCTTGAGAAATATCAAAGAGAAAATATCTAAGTTTAGAATGAGCAAGAAGAAGCAATTTGGATATGGATATTTATTGGTTTCATTCTTTTTGGAGCGAGTACCACAGATGCAGCCACAGGTTGCATTGATAGCGCACCCTGCATCTGAGCCCTGGATGGAGAGATGGACGATCCTATCACTTCGGTTGGGGAATGAGACCTCAACCTTTCATTTTACCGTTGACTTCTTTGCATGGTGGAGAAGGTAGATCGTGGTGATAGAGGATTTACCTTATGATGGGGTTGATTTTAGGGGCAGTGCGGACTTAGTGCTCCCTGAAGGAGGACAATGGGATGTGTCAGGTAAAACATGAAATATCATGACCTTGCAATAATGTTTTTTGTTTATATATATATATATATATATATATATATATTTGTTTTACAACGAGGGATCTAAATCATTTGTTTTCATCATGAAGAAAGAGGTATGTCACGTTCGACGAGGATGCCAACATTAAGACGTCGTGGTGATGTTCAGGTAGCAGCAGAGACCGGTGTCGGTGTAGGAGGACTCCATGAGGAGGAGACAAACCTTCGTGGATTGACCATGGGTGTTCCCTCTATGAGGATATAGGACGCGACTTTGCACCTTTAGAGGCACATAGTCGGAGTGATGAAAGACCTTAGTCATTTGCTGCGACAAGTGGTCAGAGCAGTTGTGTGCTATGTTGAGCACATTGTAGTGCAGAAAGACGAGTAGAGTCTCGTGAAATAATAGTCTTTTATGATGATGTCATGGGAATAATGGCCCACATTTTTTCCCTGCTATGTACTTTTTTGGATGATGTCTTTTGACACACTTTTGCTACTTTATATACAGACATATATATATATGAGTTTTTCCATGGCTACTTATGTTTTTCAAATGATGTGATGTTTTAATTTACATGCTTTATGTTCTGAATTCTTATCTATGTGTAATGTACCAATCCAACATATAATTTTCTAACAAGTTTGTAATCATGTTTAGTTCTCTCAATATATTTCTATATTATAAGAATTCAAAAGATCTTTCAAGACGACATAGAAAAAATGGATTACGAACAAAAAATGGATTAGATGGAGACGTAGAAAAAATGGATTACGAACAATGTATTCAGTTAAGTTGACAAACCACGATTTGAGAATCAAGGTCGATAATCAATTGAGATATACCTAAAGAAGAAGCTTCAGTTAAAAGACCAATTATTGCATGATATTCGACAACGGTATTGGTTGCGGATCCGAGCCAAGTTCCTCATGAACTTACTAACTCGCTAGAGTGGTAGATGACCCAAGATGTAGAAGCTATGTTCTTGGTATGTCAACTAGCGCCATCTGCAAATCCAAAATAGATAGGAAATGATGATGATATCTGTGCATTCAAGCACAAAGCAAAGTATAAGCATCTTTAAAGAATAGGGAAAAACTCGTGCAGACAAAAGTAAAGACACACCAAACCAAAAACATAGAGTACAATAATGTTAAAAGCACACATGTGAAACATTCTATGCATAATACTTCTTCAGGTAAAGCCCATTTTAGGTCTCACCGAGAGATAATCCATCGTAATCCACTAACTCATAGGAACCTCTCTGTAGCACACGATTCAAAATGTATGGCCCATGCCACATATGGTCTAACTTAACTGCACCAAGTTTATCATGATCTTGGTCATATACTAGGACCAGATCTCCTTCTGTGAAAGTGCGAGGTTGAACAAACTTATCATATTGAATTTTGATGCATTTTGATACGTCTTGTTAATGAGAGAAACATCACGATGAGTTTCATCCAACTTCAATAGATATAAGAATCATTCTTTTTCGACAGAAGTGTGGGGTATGAGTTCTATGGTGAGTTTCAAGGATGGAATCTCACATTCAATAGGAAACACTACTTCCAATCCATATACCAACTGAAAGGGTGTAAATCTAGTGGTGGTTTCAACTTAAGTTCGATAATCCCAAAGTGCGGAGAAGAGATGCAAATGCCAAGAGGTTTTGTTCACCCCCACCATGCATTGAAGCACGGTCTTCAAGAATTTTTTGATGGATTCAACTTTTCCATTGGCCTAAGTATAGTAAGGGGATGAATTTTCGTCCAACTTGGTGCACAATTCACCCATCATATGGTTTTGGAAATGGGGTCCATGATCAATTATAATAGCTTGTTGGAATTCAAAGCGAGTGATGATGTGATTGAACAGGAAAAGTGCTTCATTTTGACCATCATTAAGAAATGTAGGCATACCCTCAGTCCATTGAGTGAAATAATCGACTGCGGCGATAATATAACTATACTCCCCCACTCATGTAGGCTTACATTAAATGAAATCAATACCCCATTTTGCCAAGGGGTTGATGGCGACAATTGGATGGAGTGGAGCTGGGTGGGTACGTGCTTTGTTCTGAAAGATTTGGCAGGGTGGGAATTTTTTAACGGCCTCAATGCAGTCTTTGAATATGGAAGGCCAAAAATAACTGCCATGTAAGATTTTTTGGGTTGTATCCATCCCAGAAAGATGACCGCCGCAAGATCCAAGGTGACAGTCATTTAAAACTCGCTCAACCTCTTCACGGGTTAAGAAATGTCATAGGACAATATAAATACCGCAATGATACAAAGTGTTGGAAACAATAAGGTAGTACTTTTAATATTGTCTAATGCGATGTCGTTCACATGAAATACCTGGCTGGGAGCATTGGGTCTGGAGATATAGAAGAATGTCCCCATACCGCTGATCAAACGTACTAGTGAGGAACAATGATTCATCGGGAAGGGAATCACTGGGATGAGTATCCTCATCAGTATGGGGAAGATCGCAAATTAATTCAACAAAAGCAAATGATTTCTTAGCTTTGGATTTGGAAAAATCGAGATCAAATTCTTGGAGAATAGCGATCTATTTGGAATATTTTCCCCCAAGTACTTGACGAGTCAAGATGTGGTACATGGGGTTCAAGTTAGCAATGATGGTTGTAGTGCACGATAAAATATAGTAGATAAAACTTTGGACAACAATAACTGCTGCCAAAGCTAACTTTTCAACATGTGAATAATGGAGTTCGGGACCTGAAAGGCTATTAATTAAATAAAAGATCACATGTTCGACGCGGTCATCATCCTCTTGGAATAACACCATGGAAATAGTGGAAGTAGAGGCAACCAAATAAGGATGTAATCTCTCGCATAGTTAGGGGGATGTAACACCGATGTATTAGTTAAATCATGCTTGATATCATCAAATGAGCGTTGAGCAGTTGCATCCTAGCTAAAAGGGGCATCCTTTTGCAGTAATCTCATGAATCCTTTAGTAATTTTAGCATAATTGCATATAAAACGACGTAATTTTTTTCCCTCCCTTGAAGACTTTGAAGTTGAGTAAGATTGTTGGGAGGAGGTAAAGCGAGAATAGTTTTGACTTTTAAGGGATACACCCTAATCCCATCTTTGGACACTATGAAGCTGAGGAGTCTGCATGATTCAACAACAAAAATGAAATTATGGGGGTTCAAACATATGTTGTAATACCTACATCTAGGAAAAAATGATCTTAGATGACCAATATGATCTTGTCGATGAGACGAGTGAGCTGGCAAGTCATTGAGATAGGGTTCAACAATATGTTTGATGTCATGGAAAGCATATGAAATAGCCCGCTGAAACATGGCTCTAGCATTTTTAAGGCCAAAAGGTAATTTCGATAGGCGAAAGTCCCCCATGGGAAGATGAAGGTTGTTTTGTGTTGATCAATGGGTAAAATAATGATCTGGTTATAGCCAAAGAAGCTATCCATAAAAGAGAAAATGACACTCCCTGCACAATTATCAATAATTTGGTCAATAAAGGGTGTAGGGTAATTGTCCTTTGGACAAGCCTCATTTATATCCCTATAGTTGACATAAACACAAATGTCCCTTGTTTCTTGGACACCATAATGATGTTGGAAACCCATTCGGTCAGAGGTATGGGATAAATAAAACTAGATTTTAGTAACTTTTCTACTTCTGCCTTGATTGTTGCAGTTTTCTTAGGATGAACCGGGTGAAGTTTATGTCTTACAAGTTTAACTCCAGGGTAAGTTTTTATTTCATGCACAATGGTCGAAGGGTCTATCCCTGACATTTCTTCATAGCTTAAGGTGAATATGTCACAAAATTCTTTAAATAAGGCGGTGTAAGTTTCAATCTCTTAAGTTGAACAATTCACACCTAGTTGTATTTTTTCCACAATACCTTCTTTGGTGGATATGTAAACACTGATTATTTGAGATATGTTTCCCAAATTTTCCTTGGATATTGTATCCTGAGTGAGTATAGGAGATTGGGGAGTGTTGAAAATATCAGTGGGAAAGATAGATGAAATATTTTTCTCAATCTCATCCAAACTATGAAGAAAGGATGAACGATGGTAGTTGTCATCCCATGGTACCTCCTCAATATTAAGCATTTCCATAATGGGTTCATTGGATGGAAAAATCCATAGGATGTAATCGAAAGTGGATGATAGGGAATATAACCAAGATGGTAGAGAATAGGAATTAGGCACCGGTAGATTTTGGTCGTCAGGTGAAGGAGAGACATATTGAATAGCATCGTACTCGGCCTCTGCGAGATTAAGTGGCATAGTGTCACCTAATGTAATGAGTTCTAAGGGACTAGGTACAACGCATGGATTAGATGATTTGATGGATTTATGTACCATAGTCGAAATCATATTAACTGTTGCGATATGTTGCATAGTTGGAGGAAGAGGCGTGGGGAAATTTCCCATGAGAGAATAATATTTCAGTAATCCTACCCCTACACTTTCATAAGTAATATTTGAATCCCCCCAAAATGGAATATTGTTGGTTGTTTGAGTGCGAGCATCAGGGGTGCAATAATCTAACTGATCGATGGTCACTATTTTTCCTTGACAAGGAAATTGGACACATCGAAAAATTGATGAAGCGACAACAATCATGGCCTAAAACCAACTTCTTCCAAGTAATAAGTTGTAATCTAGAGGAGTGTCGACTATTTCTACATCGACAGAAACCGTTTCCCCCCCTAGTTGAATGACTAATGATTGTAATAATCCATGAGGTCGGAAACCTCTTCCATCAAATTGTTTTAATATGGTTGGAGATTGATTAAAACCTGGTTATTTAAGGCCTTTCCAAAAGGATAAGGACATGACACAAGTTGAAGCTCCCTCATCCAATATAGTGCGATGAGTATGTGGATTATGAACAACAACATCAATTTGGAACACAAGTTGGTGAGAGAGTCATGATTTAAAATTGTCTAGATTAAACGTGATATTATTTGATGAATCAAGATCTATAGCTCCGATGGATGCTAAGAGAGTCCTATGTTGGCTAGGGAAGTGTTGTAGAAATTCAGGAGCTCACATCGCACAAGGTGCTTGGGACAAATCTTCAACAATGTTGTATTTTTGGGCAGCATGAGAGTTAGGATTAAAGGTCGAATTTCTGATCATACTCTTAGGTGGACGTAAGATATTGTCAAAATTTGGTTTCTAAATTTGGAGAGGTCCAGACAGAGGGGTAATTGAAGTGGAAGGTGGATAATTCATAGTTCCATTAGTTACGTGTTCCTTACCGGGTTTACCTAGAGGTGTGTCATAGGTCATAGTTCGAGTGGTAAATCTACACCATTAAACATATAAATATGTGCACTTGATGAAGCATCCTCGTTAGGAGGATGACCTAGGTTTCCTCCTTGCAGAGGTGCAAGATTTTGTGCAACCAATGACTGTTGTTGTGGAAAAGGATGCATTAGCACAACGAGTTGAGAATTTCCTTTAAATAATTTAGCTACTTCTCCTAGGTGGGGAAAATCTTGTGTGTAATGATCTTCAACACATATGAGATAGGGAAATTTCGGTTTTCACTGTGGTTTCTTTTCAACAACAGGTGGTTGTGCTTTTGTTTTTGTATTTTCAGTTTGATTATTATTTTTCTTGGGTTTATTCTTATTTTTCTTTCCCCCCCCTGATTGTGGTGGTGAAGTAGATTGAACCGCATTCACTTCAGATACTTTAGTAGGGGTGGACTTTGATGAGAGAGGAGTCTGCACTGTAGTTGAGGAAATTATTGAATGATTGGTTGTGCCATTCAATTGTGCGATAGGTTGGGTTTTGACTGAACCAATAACACCACTCGAATGAGAATTGGAGGATGGTTTCGATGGATCGGTTGATGCACAGGGAGAGTTTGGGATCATTTTATACAAAGTAGCATACTGTGAATAAACCGGATCCAAATACCGGGCTCAAGCAATGGCTTCCTCTTCAGTGAAAACACCACCCATTGCTACATCACGAGCAATAGGAGGTAATAGAGATTTTGTAAACCATTCAACTAATAATTGGTTAGGAATGGTGGCTTTGATAAACCGTCATATTCATCTCCATTCATGAATATGATCAGAAATATGGACAGAGTTAGTCTTATGAAGGGAGATATAGAGTTTCATGCTAGTTTCGTATTTGATGGGAAATTGGAAATGGGTGAGGAAAGCCATGGCAAGTGAATTGAATCCTTGAAAAGTTCTGCCTTGTAACTCAATGTACCATTTGGTCGTTGAACCCGTAAGAGTACGCTGGAAAAGATGTAAATGAATAGAGTCATCCATCAGTGAGTTTGATGAACACCACAAATGAAATGTCATGACGTGGTTATTTGGGTCTTCTCTAGGTTTACCGTCAAATTTTGGAATATCATATGGTAATTTGGCTAGAATTACTAGCCAAAAAGAGGAGTCTAATATGGGATCATTTGTTAATCTTGACAGTTTTGGTAGATCTAAAGTAACTAAGAAAGGTAATCATCGATTAGCTTGAGGATGATACTGGTGAGGCATAGGAACACCAGTAGGACAATAAATTGGTTGTGGTGGATAGTTGTATCCAAAAGTTCGTCTCATATGCCACTGTTGTGGATTTTGACCAGCAAAAGTGGGAGTCATTTGTTGAGGAATTTGCATAAAAGGTGAAGGAAATCCCATTTGGACATGAGGAAGATAAACGGTGTAGCCGAAGTGAGGATAACCAGCTTGACCTTAAGGCTGGTAACTAGGTTTCCCCTAAGGAGGGTAACCAGGTTGAACTCGAGGAGGTTACCCAGGTTGATTCTGAGGAGTGTAACTGATTTGACCCTATGGAGGAAAATATGATTGGCCTTGAGGACCCCAAGTGGGATTCCAGACACCTGGGAAGGGTTGCCCAGAATATAGTCCAGAAGGATTAGGATTTAGAGATCCTCCCTATGGGTTGGGATTTGAAGATCCTCCCTAATATGGTTGATTAAAATGTCCTCCTTGGGATGGTCCCTAGGATTGTTGCGGATTTCCAACAAAATAAGTTTGAAATTGTCCCCCTGCCATAGGTTGGGTAACAACTGGGATTTTCCAAGTGAATGGGGGTCGCCCCCCAGTCGGGATTTGTCCACTGATCAAGGGTTGACCATCGAGAGGTATTTGTCCTCTAAAGGAGGATTTCCCCCAGTAGGGACTTTTCCAACAATCGGGTTTTGTTGTATGACAAGGTTTTTCATTCTATGATGTGAAGGTGTCCCAACGATATTTTGTGGCATGCATGATGTTGTTGCTTGAAGAGGGATTGTAGGTAAAACCGTCACAGTACTTTGAAAATGACTAGGTAATACAAATATGGTTTCACTCGTTACTTGTCCTGAAGTGGTAGCAATATTTATTGTTTGTCTGGAAAGATGGTCAATGTACTAACTCGATGGTCCTGCATTCACACCGATGGTGACAAATGTATGTGGAGGGTTAAAGACAGGTTGGATAAAATTATTTTTTTCATAAATATCATGACCCGTTGAATTTCTCCATATAGAACGAACACGAGTTTGATGTGGATCTACCATTTCAGTAGAGCGGACATGGGTAGTAAATTGTTCATTTAGATTTGGTTGTTCGGGTTCCATGTCATGTTCTTTGTATGTTCTTGATGGTAGCCTAGGATAATATTCAACGATGATGTTTGTTGACGATTCTACTCAGAGAAGGAGTGGATCGTGAGGGTTTGTCAAAGCCAGGTTTTCTAGAGGAGTAGGATCTTCATGAACTATTTCTATAGCTCCCTCATGATTTTCGATCAAAGGAGTAGCATCACTCCTAGCATTCAAATAGTTTTCGACCCATTCACGGTAAGTGTCTTCAGTTGAGTAATAAGAGGTATGGGATCGTAGCCTTCTAGAGGCAACCCTTGAATCATACATGATCTAAAAATACCTTTATCAACCACAGTACCAATTTTAAGGAAAACTAGGGTGAACAAACAACATTCGCTAAAAAATCTAGAAAACCAACCAGCAAAACAATAACTTCTCTTAATGAACGTACTAGTTGGTGATGAAATCGAACATCTCAGGAACAAAGCGAGAAGGGGATATGATTTAGCAGGTGGATTAGTTACGTTGGCAGCCAACTTAACAAACTTACACCTTGGTGCAAGTTCCCTAATGGTTTTACCCGTGGGTTACCCTCCAAGGAGACCGAGTGAGTTTGAACAACGTCTGATCTATGTACAACAAATATTTCCCTTCGTTGTCACCTCATGTAAATACGCTAAATATTATGGCCACTAAAGATACCAACTCGCAGTCAGCCTCTGGGGGGGTACAATCGACAGTCGGGTACAAAGGTGTGGGCATGATATCAAGTCCAAAACTCTTCAAGAGAACTAAGGACAAATGGACTGGTAAACTCCAGAGGACCCCAAACAGATTCGAAATTCACGAAGCTTTGAGATCAAATAAAAACAATTGATTCTCAAGAAGAACCTCCAATATATGATTTTTCCACTACGATTGGTTAAGCCTTAGAGGGATAATGTTCGTTTCTCTCTTGCACATGACCTTGTGTTTAACCCCTGTGTGAGAGGGGGATCCCAACTATAATTATACAAAGGTTGGATTTTCTCTTCCTATCACAAGATTCTGTGTTTGTCTTGAATTCTTTCAAGAGTTATGCTCACAATCTATTCCAAAGCTCTATTCCTATTCTATTGTTGGTGTAAAGATCTAAAAATAAAAGTTTCTAGTTCAATTTTAATTAAAGCTTATTTTTGTGGTTGTTTGTTACACAAGGGTGAATGATAGTGAAACTGATGATGTTTTGAGACTCGACTCCACAAGAAGGTAAAAAGAATGATATGCAAATTTTATTTTCAATGAACTTCTAGTTACGGGAGGGAGAAGCGTTTCTTTTATTTTGTCACTAAAAAACACTCAAAATAAATGAAAAAACTTTATGCTATTTTTCCCAAACAAGAATTCACACATTTTCCAAATTATGAAAAAGAAAAAACTTTTCAATATCCAAAACCAATACATATAAATCCTTCTTTTTTTGATTTTAGATGTAAACAATGATGTTCATCTAATGACTCGTTCTTTCACTAATAATGAAAAAGGTCACTCTGATGATTGAAAAGAGTATGAAGCAAAAGAGCATACAAACAAATATACTCTCAACAATAAACAAGAGACAGAAAGAAAAACAAATATCAAAGTGCACAATCAAAGATTAAAAAACATCAAGAAATCAAATCATACTTTATAGTCTTCAAGAATTGAGTAAGAGATCAAAGACAAAGAAATCAATAGACCTCTGATCAACAATCTTTCCTGTGAGTTCCTCTAATAAATCAGATAATCGAGAAAAGTTGCAAAAGGGAAACCAAATCTGAGAGAGAAAGGGTCGATTTTGCAATCAAGAAAGAAAACAAAAACTCAATAAAGACTAAAAAGAATGAAGGAAAACAAGTTTATAATCAAACAAGAGCCAAGATAAGACAGAAGAAGCTCTGATTTAGAGAAGAAGATCCAAAGACTAGACCCAACAAGTAAGAAACTTGAAAATTTCCCAGGGTAAAGGAAATCAGGGCTCTAGTAACCAAGACACTAGAGTGCTGCAATGCTCCCTAGAAGGCTCTGGGGGAGCATTGATCAAGAAACAACACCTTGGTTTGAACTGCAGGGGAGTGCTAGTTCTGAGGAAAGTTTGAAAAAAACTCAAAAAACTCAATAACTCAGGAAATTTCAATAAGAGGCTCTATAAGACAACTTAGCAAAGACAAGGAAGATGAAAAATTCATACCAAATCAGAAAATAGGATCTAAGGATAGGAAAAAGTATCGGATGAACCAAGGGAAGAAAAAATGAAAGTTCATTCCCCAGTGGAGTCACCAATTTCTATTAAGAAAATATTTCCCTGTGGATAGGTGACCTTTCCCTTGGATTACAGATCCCTTTACAAGACAAAAAATTACATTTGGACACTACCATTCCTATAGATTCATTTTGTCCATTGAAAAAGAGAGAAGGAGGGGAAGTATGATGTACCTCGTTTATGAAAATTTTCCAAGCAGTTCCAATCCGTGAGCTTCAATCAATACCTGCAATGGACGACAAGAAACAAACAACTATCTCCTACTCTAATGGATTAGAAAAAATCAATTTATCTATGAAAATTAGGACAATCATAGACAAACACATGTAAACACATACTTGAAGGAAATAGGGCAAGTATATTAATGAGAACATAAAAAGGAAACTTACAATCTTCAGATGATGTTGCAACAACCTCTCCAAGTCCTCCTCGTCCAACCCTTGCTCAAAAGATTCACAATCAAAATAACAATGCTTTGTTGATTTCTCCTCCTTTTCACCATGGAAATGCCTCCATTTATAGGCTTTGAGAGGCTCAACCACCTTGAGTATATTTGGAAATGGTTGAGGATATGGCTCCATTAATTGTGATATCTTCCTTAGATGCATCACTCGAGTCATATTTGAGCCAAACTAACCCAATCCATCCATAACTGTCTTTAGAGGAAAATGGGATTTCCTCCAATATTCCCTCAACCAACTCAATGCTCCCTTAAAGTGGACAACAGAGCGCTGCAACACCCCCCTTAAGATGGACAAGGAGTGCTAGCACTCCCTATGTATGAGAAGGGGAGTGCTGAGCTTCCAAAATGTCACCAAGATGAGCAATTCCCTAGGTAAAATACTTGTTTCGACTGTCAGATGATGGGGATTCTTCTTCTAACATGTTTTAGGGGTTGTAGCAAGTGTTTTTGTGGTGTTGTTCAAGATGCGATACTTAGGAAAATTAAATGCGACACTTATGACATTTGAAAAAATAAAAGTGCGATACTTGCGACACTTACGACACTTGCGACAATCAAAGTGTGACACTTACGACACTATCAAAGTGAGGAATTTTGATGCATAACAACAACAGTTGAGGAAACAATAGTCGTTGAGTGGTGATGAGATTTGGAGATGGGGCAGAGATGCCATAGAGATCAATGAATGCTACGAGGGAAGGAAACAACTTGGAGTGGGGGAGGATGTAAGGGTCTCCCACGATACCTACCGAGCACACATGCTCCTTGGGTAGATTCAATGATGAAATAGGTGAAGAGCACAATGGAGAATCGATCGGTTGGGTGAAAAAATACATTTGAGTGTGATCATGGGCACCTTGGGCACATGATGGTGACATGTAGCACCAAAAGGCAACACACGTTACTTTCCTTAGAATGATTGACGAAGACTTGGGATGTGTTTGGGAAAGAGCGGGGCAACTTGGGAGCATTCCCAAGGAGTGGACCTGTCTATGATCAGAAAAATGGGCACTCCAGAGAGGTTGGACGATCCCATCGACAGACCCATGAGGGGTTACGACGATTGACACAAGAGAGAAAACAAGAAAAAAAGTGTGCAACGAAGGATGGGGTGCGTCAATCCAAGAAACAAACAGTTGATGGGTGCGCGGGCTTGCATGGGCACACTGAGTCCACAGAGGATGATCCTCACGTGTAATGTGAGATTGTGCTAGAGTAGAAGGATTATTTATATTTTTAAGCCAAGAACATTAGTGAAGTGTAGAAAAAATAGTTTTTTCCCATTATACAAAGTGAGTCATCTCACAATTATAGGCACTCTGGCACAAAAGAAATTATATATATATATAGGTTGGGGAGTGTTTCTTTTATGAAAGCTGCAAGGATCACACATGCTAAACCCTTATTATCATTGCTTAGACCTTTATTAAATGCATTCCCCGATATGCAAACAACCCTTTATCATTGCTTTAATGTGTTAAAGCTCGTCTACTAAAATATGCCACATAATGAGATTGCTACTGAAAAATTTCAACCAAATGGACTTGTGAAAATAATGAAATTCAATCTGGCTATCAAAGAGAGTATCGACAAAATGAACAATCTGATCCTTAAGGAAAGGAAGATAAATACAATGATAGAATACCTTATTCAATTGACGTTGGAATATCTGGACTGAAAGCTAATTCACCTTCCTCTTCTAAACACAGGGTAATTATCCAACCATACCCTTTGCAAAAATGTTGGCAAAGTTGCTAAACTGATGGTGGTAAAATTAAGGATACATAAAAGGAAATGGATAATGAGGTCTCAATAGGAACCCAACCACTAGATATTGTGGTTGAAGTAGAATCAACAAATAATGTGGGTGTGCATAGACAACTCTCACACTAAAACACTTTTACATGCACATAAGTGTGTTTTAAGATTCTTCTTAAATTGATTTGTTTTACATACACGTAAATGTGTTTTAAGATTCTTCTTAAATTGATTTTGCAGGTGATTCTTCTTAAATTGATTGGATTGAATTGTATGAAAAATACCCAACTTAGTGGTGTCATAGGCATTCATGAATTATAACGCACATCACCATGGAAAAAGCATATACTTTAACGAGACAAGGCACATAATGCATGGTGTCAAAGGTCACCGGATTCAATTACAAAGAGACATACCTCGAGGCATCAGGGGAGAGTATTCTAGTGTGTCATACCATCGAATGCAAATTTATCTTTTAAAAAATAATTTTAAACTCTCACAATCGATAAAAGATTGTGTCCAACCAACTATTGCAAATTTATTTAAAAAAAAATGATTTTAGAAG
>ML813682.1:97049-115120 GCA_009831015.1 Picea engelmannii
AAACATGGGCCCCAATCCACATAGTATGATTTTTATGTGAAGATGTCATGAGTGATGGGTGCATTATGTTACAAGAATTAAATGGATAAATATTATAGGGATGTTGAAATTGATATGGATTGCATCTACTAAAATATTTTGACCAAAGATTTGGAGGCCATACACGCTTTTGATCTTTCTCATTGAACGTGATTATTCATCATCATATCCAAGAAATTGTTGCATTCTTTGCACGAAATAATATACATGATAATGCAACTATGACAATTGAATACTTACATCAACAACTCGTCTAACTTCCTAAAAAT
Organism: Picea engelmannii; assembly: GCA_009831015.1. Classification (NCBI taxonomy): domain Eukaryota; kingdom Viridiplantae; phylum Streptophyta; class Pinopsida; order Pinales; family Pinaceae; genus Picea; species Picea engelmannii. The sequence continues at coordinate 97,358 of ML813682.1, forward strand.
AAGTTGACTGAGCATCTTATGCACTTTAATTTTTTCATTAGAGGTTGTAATGTAATTAACAAACATAAGAAAATGAACAATATTCATATAAATATATGTGCATAAAATAAAATACAAGAGACAATGAGATTATAGATGTACATAATATAATCCTTGTATTGATAATTCTAGAAGAAAGATAAATGTTCATGGGTCTTTCTAAGGGGGAAATCTCCTTTGAGAAAAGCTCCAATACATTAAAAATCCTTGAAAAAATAATACATTGTCTTCAAACTCTATAAATAGATTCTCACTAGAAAAACCCTAACTACTTGTGGTCCCATCATTATGGATACTAACCCCTTAGCGAGCCTTATTTATTAAGGATGACCCTTTTACATCAAATAAATATCCACCAACTATATCATGGGACTTGTTCAAAGAATATGGCATTGTACATTAACTATTAGTACCATCAAGTGGGAAATTTAGGGTAGAACCCTAACATGCTCCACCCCTTCAAAAGTATCCTCGTCCTCAGGAATGAATATGTGGGAATTGCATTGACACAATCAATGTCGATGCTCTATGGGGGAAATTACTACTTTTTTATGTAACCAAATGGATCCTTTGTCTTAAAGTTTGGGAAGACTAGTTTGATATTGAAAAGTTGTCCCCGTGACCCTATTCAAATAGGAGACATGAAAGACTTGATGGATCTTGGAGTGGGTAGGCATAGCCAATCTATAGGAAACTTGTCCAATGCATTAGAGGATATGATTGGATCCATAAAAGTTTATCACTAATTTCTGTTGGCCTTTGTCTTTGAGAGATGTCTAAATATAGGGTTGAAGATGAAGAAACACCTAATCCTTTTCTACAAAATAATACTCAAAGCAATGTTGGTTGGTTTGTTGCTTCATTCTATTTTAATCCAAAGCTAGATTGTCTTTAAGTATATGGAGAATAACCTCACTAATGTTAATAATGTGATCCACTTCTTGAAACTTTGATGTGCTTGGTAAATACAAATACACTAAGGGTGGATTTTGGCCATAGAAAGCTTCATACAGTGACATTTTTGTAGCACCATGACAAATAATATTTTATAACTATTTTGTAATGGGTAGCCACTATCTCAATTGGTGTTGTTGGTTGGAGGCTCAAATAAGCTCCCAAGCACTTGTTAACCACTTTTTTTTTATCATAAGTTTGGGAATGATAACATGTGCTCATTTTCAACTGTTTGAGTTGTAGTTTAAATAAATCCTACCAAAATTTGTTGGTGAATGTGGGATCGTGATGTAACACAGTGGAGGTGGTCATTCCATCTAAATTAAAAATATGATCCATGAAAACTTGGGCAACTATGAAGCATGAAAATGGGTATGCTGTGGCACAAAAGTGAGCATATTTGGAAAGGAAATCAAATACCACCACGATGACCAATTGGTTGCTAGCTTTAGAGATACCCACTACAAAATCCATGGAAATGTTACTCCAAAGAGTATCTAATATTAGTAGTTGTTGTAATGCCTTAAAAATATTCACCATCTCACCCTTTTTTCCTTTGAAAACCATTTGATTCAAATACAAAAGTATGCATGTCATTTTTCATGCCTTCACCAAAAAAGGAGTACCTATATCATTCATAGTGTTTTTCTAAGAGCCAAAGTGATGCAAGAATGTAACTCCTCTAACACCAATTGTTTTAAAGAAAATTCCAGCACCAAAAAAATGTGCCCTTTATACTTGAAGGTATCCTACTACCAAGTATAACCCTTAGGGGGATTGGTGTCCTCCTAAAGTATTTGGGTGAGTTAATATACTGTTTCATTGGACAACCATACATGTTAGGCTTCTATGAGACAATTTGGCATATGTAATGATAAAGCAAAGAGAGATCCATCCTCCTCATGATTATTAGGCAAATAATTGACCGCCACATTCTATTTTCCCTTATTATATATGATCTTATAATCATACCCAAGAATGTTAGTGACCTACTTGCATTTCTCTAAGGATGATAATGTTTGTTCTAGAAAACACTTCAAACTATGATGATATTTTTTTTTATCTTGAAATGCCTCCTAATGATATATGGGCACCAGGTATTAACTACATGAAGGGTGACCGCCATCTCTTTCTCATAGGTGAACTTTCCCAAATTTATGTCACACAATTGTATACTGGTGAATGCAAAGGGGTGCCCCTATTTCATCAACACATCTCCAACACCTCTTCCCAAAGTGTTACATTCCAAGACAAACATCTTAGTGAAATTGGGCACACCTGATATAGGTGTAGTACACATGAATTCCTTTAAGATAAAATGCTTGCTTATTGGCCTTGTTCCATACAAAGGGATTATTTTTGAGAAATGTAGTTAAGGGGGCTATAATTCACCCATAATTCTTCACAAAATTATTATAATATCTTGCAAGTCCCAAGAATCCACACAATATTTTTAGGGTCTTGGGGAATACCCAATCCTGCATAGCCTCAATTTTCTTGGTATCCACTTGCACCCCATCCTGACTAATAATGTGTCCCAATTATTCAATCTTTGAACTGTAAAAAATACATTTGGAATTTTTAAGGAGAAATTAGTTATCTCAAATGAATTGCATGGATTTATCAACATGCTCCACATGTGTTTCCCATGTTTTGATATATATCAAGATATCATAAAAGAATAAAACCAAAACATTGTGCAAGAAGGGCTGGAAAATCTTGTCCATGAGGATCTAAAAGGTGGATGAGTAATTATAAAGCCCAAAGGGAATCACTATAAATTCATAATTTCCTTCATGTGCGTGGAAGGTTGTCTTATGAATGTTCACCTCCTTCATCCAAATTTGGTGGTATCCTAAGCGAAGGTCCAATTTAGTGAAGAACTTGGCACCATGAAGCTCATCTAAGAGGTCATTAATAAATGGAATGGAAAATTTGTCTTTCATGGTTAACTTACTTAGAACATGAAATTTAGAATATATGCACTAATTTCCCTCTTTCTTCAATACCATGACCATAAGCAATGAGTAAGAGCTAGTACAGGGAAGGATGACAGATGTCAACTACATCCAATAGTTCTTGAATAATCGTTTCCATTTCATTCTTATGTGAAAAGGGTGATTATAAGGATGCACATTTGGTGGTTAACTATTTGGAATTAGTGGAATTCCATGATCATGCTCACCATGAGAGGGGGCTAAGCCATGGCGTATTTCAAAGACCTATTAATGCTTAGTCAAGACCAACTACAAATTAGGGTGAATTTCTTATAAGGGGTTATCCATAATTGGATTGAATTGAAATAGAAAATAATTCCATAGTGGTTGTTCTTCAATAGTTTTTCCATACATCAAGATTTGATAATTTTTAGGGAGCTAAACTTGAGCCCCTTGAGGGTGTGTTTATGAATCTTGTGTATAATTCTTGGAAGCCGATGGTAAATTGAACCTAATGTTCTTAACCATTTTTCTCCTAGTATGACAACACATATTCTCATTTCAATAAAGAACATGTGGAATTTGAGATAATATTCTCCCATTTGAAGTTTCACATTCTTAAAATTTCCACCACATTTCATTATGTCAACATTAATTTGAAAATTTTGCACCATATGGACATTACAATGGGTTTCTTCTACCACTTTTCCTGGATAAAATTGTGGGTGCTATTACTGTCAATTAGGACCATAACCTTTTGGTGCTTGATGTAACCAATTTTTGGCCCTTGGTTATGGATTAAGGAATAAAGTGAAGAAGAAGGAAGAGAAAGGTCGAAGTCTGAGCTGTGTGGAAGACACATTGACTGAGAATGGGTCGAAGTGGCCAAAGGAGCAGAAAAGAAGGAGCGAAGTAAGGGAAAATGGGTAGTTGGACGAGAAGATCGAGGAGAACAGAGCAACAAGGAAGATGGATTGTGGACAACTCAACAAGCGGAAGAAGCCACCAATGGATTCTTTGGAGCACCTTGCGGGAAAGAAGGTAAAGACAAGTTGACGAAGCCCAGAAAACGTGGGTCAAGTTGACCTAGTATTTTAGACACCTAGGGTTTTTGTCTATTAGGGTTTTGACACCTAGGTTTCAGCCTAAGGTTGTCCGAGAATCATTGTAATCTATAAATAAATATCAAGAGGAGTGAGAAAAGGGTCGTTTGAGGTAGATCATTGTTGTTATTGGCTAGAGTTGTATTGTGAGATTGAGGGATTATTGTAAGATCTTCAGTTGAGTGCGAAGATCAACCCTGTAGTTGGGTGCGCAGGGAGGGGAGATAAGAGAGAGAAAGAGAGAGATATATGCAAGCTAAGAGCACAGATAGAATTGTATGTTTTCATATAATATCAAGAAACACAGTTCTGTGGATGTAGCCCTAGGGAGAGGGTGAACCATGTATATTTTGTGTCTCTGTGGTTGATACTGTGTTCTTTTTCCTTATGTCATTATATTATTGCATTATTATGTTAGATCTAGAATATAATTGTGCGAAGTAGGTTTATTCTTAGTAAGAATAACTAGGTTGTTGCGTGTTGTTGCCTTGGATCCACTTGCCTTTCCTCTGGTTGTAGACACATGTGTCCTGCAAGGCTCCTATAGCTACTTCGGGTGAGACTGCATATGCTTCGTAGGTGTTGCTGAAAGGGCCAGTAGTTAGGGATTGTTGGTGCACTGTTAGAGTTGAACCCTGGGTCTGCCCCTGTGCCAAAAAATGGGTCTATTGTCGGGACATGGATCTTCTTAAGGGAATGTCAAGGTGGTTTCCATCGAAGATAGAGATTCATAAGTGGATAGAAGAACAAGAAAATAACTTCACTGAAGCCCAGGACAAGAACCCTAAGCTTAGTACAAAATATTGGTTGGGAAGGTATCTTTACTGATATACACAAGATTTTCTTTGGATGAATTCATAAGAAGCTATACGGGTGGTTAGCCAGATTAACAGATACCCAATCTGAAGTCAGATCTATACCACCTATGGTTTGGATGTCAACGCTGATTAAGAAGGTCAAGAGGGTTGATAACACTGTGTCAAGAGAAATAGATCACTGGTTCAATAGAACTAATGGAGGGTACATCACCGAGTTTTCCATTGACAAAGTTGAGTCATATAGCCAAGCAGAGAGATATTTCTTTAAGGGACATAGGGGAAAATTTTTACACTTTTTGAAGTTGAAGATAAAGATGCTATTGCATGAGAAGAACATATTGAAGATACAGTAAGTGGTTTGATTGAAAATATAATGTTCAAGAACTCAGACAGTGATAGTGACACAGAGGTTGGCCATACGCGTAGTGGGAGGACCTTCATAGAGTTCCTTTTGGTGAACTTGTTTGAGAACAACCAAAAACCACTGGCACAGGATGAAGGGTTCTATAGTGGAGAAGAAGAAGAGTTAGTGAACAAGGAACATTCGGAGTCCACTAGGGCAGAGGAAGGGAATAATGAAGAACTTCACCGAGAAGAATCAAAGACTTCAGGAACTGCGTAGCCTATTGAAGTAAGTACTATTACTCCTCCTATTGTTTTAGAAGCATTAAGTAACTAGAGTATTCAGAGTTATCAGAGCAATCAGAGCACTGTTACCAACAGTTTAGTACATACTCAGTCATGAAACCTAGGAAGATCTATGGAAGATTATATGAGGTTACCCACCCTTAGGGGAGATGGATCTGAAGATCCTGATCAACATTGGTTCTTATGCGAAGCCGTATGGAGTATTAAGCAAGTCAGTGACAAAGATGTTAAGAGAGCTCAGTTTAGTTATACCTTGATAGAGCACACACTGAACTGGTACATGAAATTTGTCCAAGGACTTGCACGACCTAAACTGATGAATGCCATTAACACGACGTTGATTTTCGAATTCAAGAAACCCAAGTTGGAGTCGCAATGAATTACAAAACTGAAAAAAATCAAGCAGAGAGTAGTTGAACCAGTGTGGGAGTTTGATCAGAGGTTTAAGACCTTGACATGCCATTTAAGTTTTCAGATTCCATATGAACATAATAAAGAATGGTTCATTGCTACCCTCTTTCCATAGATCGGAGTCCCTCTAATGCAATAGAAGATCGGTTCGCAGGCTGAGGCATTGGAGATCACCATGAAATTAGAATCAGGCCCTATGGGAGAATCCAGCTCAGGTATGAGTCAAATTTTGAGTCAACTAACTAGCTTATCTTTGCAGGTCGAAGATATGAAGAAAGACAAGGGAAAAGATAAAAGAGAATATATCTGGTGTATCAGATGCAAATCAGAGGGCCATGATAAGGAGAATTGTCCCCTATTTCATGAGTACTTGGCCTCTGGAGCTCCGAGCCCTTTGAAGCAGGTTACTCTACCTTGGTGCGAGGTATGTAGAAATAGGCATCGCCCTGGTGAATGCTATTACATGAAAAAATATGTCCAAACACCTACCAATTTTTACTGCACATTCTGTAAATCTATGGGGCATGATGAGAAGGACTGTAGGGCTTATGAAATCTTTCATGAAATATCAAGAGACACATATAGGATTCAAGGTGAAGTACATCAGAAATAAAATACTACACAGTTTAACTCTCTAGGAAGAGGAAACTTCAACCCTTGTGGTGGATTCAAAGGAAGAGGATGAGGAGGAGGCATGGGTCGAGGCTAAGGTCAGATCATTTGTTATAATTGTGCACAACCAGGACACTTGGCAAGGGACTGTCAGAACCCTTGTACGACTTGCAACTACTGCAACTCATTTGAACATGTTATTGAAGAATGTCCCGTGTTGTTAGCCAAACTTCAAGAGAGACAAGGAGGAAGCCAGAAAGTACAACTAATATCAGTAGAACCTCATGGAGAGGATCCCAGAGTCATTGTTATTATTAGAGGAGGCGTTGTTATAGGAGAAGACATAGTGACCCTAGGAAAGACTACAGAAGAATCAAGGGTCAGAAGAGATGTAGAGAAGACACAAGTGTTTGATCCAAGGAAAGAAAAGAAAACATTTGAAGAGGCAAGAAAAGAATTTGGAAGAGATCAGGCTTCTTCATCAAAGATAATACTAGAAGTGAGATAATGTGGAATGCCTCTGGAATTCGATCAGTCTACTTCACTCGGAGAAGAAAAAGAGGTAAGCAAGTTCATGGAATTCATATGTAATTGCATTAATTTGATTAAGGATGAAAGAGTTGTACAGGAACTAAAAAAATTGATCAGACAGTATGAGATAGGCAGAATAGATCCCCTATTAAATAGAGCAGTACATCAAGTATCTGGAAAGAGAAGGACAAACAAGCAACTACATCTTAATTCTTAGATTGGAGACTATGATATAGACTATGTGGTCCTCGACTTAGGGTTAGAAGACAATGTTATGACGAAGAAGACCTGGGCCCTGATGGGAAAACCTAAGTTGATTTACTCCCCTATCAGGCTTAGGATGGCCAATCAGCAGGAAAAAATCCCCTTTGGAATACTGGAGCATGTCCCTATGGACATCGACAGGGTAAGGACATTTGTGTACTTCGAGGTGATTGAGATAATTGATGATAGCTGTCCTTATCCTGTGTTGTTAGGAATTGATTGGGCTTTCAATAATTCTACTGTGGTTGACTTAAAGAAAAGAAGAATGAAATTTGAAGGTGATGGCCATAGGGTCATTGCACCTCTTGATCCTGATGAAGGTCGCATATATACAGAACCCATTAGAGAAGAAAATCGTTCTTATGAACTATAAAATATATATAAATTGACAACAAGACAAAAAGATTACATTAATCCTACAACAGATGGGAATTTAAGCTGGCGAAGTGACAACGCATGCTCATCAGATTCAGAAGAAGCACTAGAGAACTGACAGAACAAAATGTATGAAGTATCTACATGGAGATGTGCTATATTGACCATGGAAGTTCATTGGATTGGAACATAAGTAAGTAATCTTCCCACCTTTGACGGTTTAAATCATTTAGAATCTTTCTTGTTGGAATTTGAAGAAATTGTACCAGTACAGGAGAGGCTGTTGGCACTGGATGAGGCCTTGAAAGAAACACCAACGAGATGGTGGGGAACACACAAAAATAACATCACTGACTGGGTACAATGTTGCACTTTGATGACAATGCGCTTTTCATAACAAGTAGAAGGGTGCGAAATTTGATACATAGGTCAAATTTGTCCGAAGTTGTGAGGAGGCCTGGAGAAAAATTCCTCAAGAGAAATGGGTGTATAAATTCATTAACACCTTGGACACAACCCCTGTCAATTGGTATCTTCAAGCAGAATTGCGCCTCACCACTGCAGATTGGCATGATATGACTCAGAACTTTGTAGCTACATTTTTATTTGAAATTCAGTACCCCAGAGTGGATCAAGATTTATAGATTGTAAGACAAAAAGTCTTTGAGGAGGCACCTAACCTCCCTGTTGAACAAGAAGAGGATGAATGGACTGCACCTCTTCAGAAATTGCAAGGTTGTTACAATATAAATGTTGATGAAGATGATGATCCTAGGAATGTGAACATCACAGAAACAAAAGGACAAAGAGACATAGAAGGACCAGGAGTTGAACTACCTTTTATTGGACAACCAATCAAAATCAAGAAAGTTAACATTGGAAAAGAACACGCACCTAAGATCGAAAATGTTGGAGATTATTGGGATGTTTCCACTATTGACAAGATCATCGAATTACTACATGAATGTAAGGACTTGTTTTCAACCAAGTTCACTGATATGAAGGGAATTAAGGGGCCCATGGGAGAAATGAAGATCCCCTTAAAACTAGATGCAAGGCCAGTCAAGTAGAGACCCTACAGATTGAATCCCAAATATAAGGAGAAAGGCAAGATTGAGCTAGATAGAATGTTGGAAGAAGGAATCATAGAACCTGTTGAAGAGTCAGAATGGATTATCCCTATGGTGGTTCATGATAAGAAAACATGAGAGATCAGAATCTGTGTAGACTTGAGGAAACTGAATGATGCATTTTTACATGATCCATTCCCTACATTGTTTACTGACGAAGTGTTAGGTAATGTAGGAGGACATGAAGTTTACTCCTTCACAGATGGGTTTCCAGGTTATCACCAGATCGGGATTTCCAAGGAAGATCGCCATAAGAACACATTTCAAATAGAATGGGGATCCTACCAGTACACAGTGATTCCTTTTGGATTGAAGAATGCACCAACCATCTTTTCTAGGGTGGTGGTCGAAGCATTCAAGGATTTTTTACATAAATGTTTGGAAGCATATTTTGATGATTGGACTGTTTTTAGCTGATTGCAAAATTATATTGAATGTTTAAGACTAATATTGGATAAGTGTAGACAATTTCAGATTGCCCTGAACCTGAAGAAGTGCATATTCTTTTCACCCTTTGGAGTGCTGCTAGGCCATATTGTGTGTAAGAAGGGGTTGCTGGTAGATCCATTTAAGATTTCCATTATTGTTGATCTACCCCCTCCTACTTCAGTTATATAGTTGCGCACTATGCTAGGACATACTGGATACTACAAAAACTTCATTAAGGGCTATGCATAGATTACAACACCCATGGATAAGATTTTGAAGAAAGATTGTCAGTTTCAATGGACAAAAGAATGCCAATAGAGCTTCGACACACTAAAATAGAAAATGGTTACTACACCTATTTTGGTTTTCCCAGATTGGAGTAAGGAATTTTATGTGCATGTCGATGCATACTCTATTGCATTAGGAGCAATGCTATCAGAACTAGGAGTAGGAGATATTGACCATCCGTTAGCCTTTTCTAGTAGGAAGCTTTCAACAACTGAGATAAATTACTCTACCACTGAGAGAGAATGTTTAGCCATGGTGTACGTGCTGCAGAAGTTTCAACACTACTTGTTGGGAGGACACTTTAAGATGTTCACTGATCACTCTGCGTTGAAATACCTAGTCAACAAGCCAGTTTTGGGGGGAAGAATATGCATATGGCTACTTCTATTCCAGGAATATGATTTCAAGATCGTGGTCAAGCCAGGAAGAATGAACAAGGGACCATACCACTTGTCCAGGTTAGAACATGGAGAGGAACCTACTAGCTTGGAGGATACACTACCAGATGAACAGTTGCTGGCCATCAGAAATGTGGATGATCGCTTCCCCAAGACAATCCACTTCCCGTCTATAGGGATGGCACCTCGTGAATGCACAATTATTCAGAAGAAACAATTGGTAGTTTGTGCTGCAGATTTTTCACTCATAGCTGGACAACTATATAAGATGGGACCTGATGAGATCTTAAGGAGATGCATTATGGAGGTAGAAAGACCATTAATTCTAACAAAATCACATGAAGGCATCGTAGGAGGACACTACGTAGGAAAAGCAACAACGTAGAAGATTCTTAGAGCCGGCCTCTAGTGGCCCACTTTACACAAAGACACTAAGAAATACTACAGAGCTTGCAATGTATGCCAACGAGTTGGGAAACCTTCCAGAAGGGATGAGATGCCTTTAGAACCCTAGCTAACCTTACACGCATTTGAGAAATGGGCCATTGCTTTCATGGGACCTATAAACCCACCAGGAAAGTGCATAGGAGCAAGATACATAATCAATGCAACAAAATATTTCACCAGATGGGTAGAAGCAAGAGTAGTTAAAGACTATAGTGCAACTACAACTGTGCGATTCATATTTGATGATATCATAACTAGGTTTGGATGCTCGAATATCCTCATGAGTGATAAAGGCACACATTTTATTAATAAGACCATTGAAGCCTTGACTCAGGAATTTGCAGTTCATCATCAGAAGAGCAATCCATACCATCCATAAGAAAATGGTATAGTCGAAGCCTTCAATAAGATATTGGAGACAACACTGACAAATATTTGCAGTGTGAACAAAGATGATTGGGATTTGCAGGTACCAACAATATTATAGGCCTATAGAACTACTTGCAAGAAGCTGACAATGCAGACTCCATTTAAGTTGGTTTATGGTCTTGAAGCAGTTGTACCTATGGAATATTTGGTTACTAGTCTAAGAATTGCAGCCTTTACAGATATGGATGACACTGGCACTTTTCAAGAGAGGCTCGCGCAGTTGGTCGAATTGGAGGAAGACAGGTTTATTGTAGGATTTCATCATCAGGTACAAAAGGAATGAGAGAAGGATTACCATGACATACACATCAAGAAGAAATCATTTAAGCAAGGAGATATGGTATTAGTATATGACAACAAGTTCATGAAGCATCCAGGGAAGTTCAGGACACATTAGCTTGGGCCATATGAGGTTGCCTATGTTACAGAAGGAGGAGCTGCGCAGTTGAAGACTTTGAATGGAGAATGGAAGGAAGGTTTGGTAAATGGGAGCCGGTTGAAATTGTACTATGATAACCAGCTGCCTCGTAGCTCTCAGTAAAAGCAGAAGGAGAAGGGTCTAGGTACCAGGTGAAGTTGAAACTGGGTACCAGACACAGAAAATACAGTCTACACACAATGGGGAAGGATAGAACAGAAAGCACAGGCTGCCCCATGCAGTCTGAAGTCGAAGAAAAACATAAGGTTCAGACCTACAGTGCCTTGGGATGAGTCACATGTGAGTGTTGGGGGCCTGTTGGCCCTTGGTTTTGGATTAAGGAAGAAAACGAAGAAGATGGAAGAGAAAAGTCGATGTCCGAGCTGCGTGAAAGACACATTGACTGAGAATAGGTCAAAGTGTCGAAAGGAGCATAAAAGAAGGAGCAAAGTAAGGGAAAATGGGCATTTGGATGAGAATATAGAGGAGAACATATCAACAAGGAAGATGGATCATGGACAACTCAGTAAGTGGAAAAATCCACCAATGGATGCTTTGGAGCACCTCGTAGGAAAGAAGGAAAAGACAGGCTGGCGAAGCTTGGAAAATGTGGGTCAAGTTGACCTAGGCTTTTAGACACCTAGGGTTTTGGTTTGTTAGGGTTTTGACACCTAGGTTTCAGCCTAAGGTTGCCCGAGAATCATTGTAATGTATAAATAAAGATCAAGAGGAGTGAGAAAAGGGTCGTTTGAGGTATATCATTTTTTTTATTGGCTAGAGTTGTATTGTGAGATCGAGGGATTATTGTAATATCTTTAGTTGAGTGTGAAGATCAACCCTGTAGCTAGGTTCCTAGGGAGGGGAGAGAAGAGAGAGAAAGAGAGAGAGATCTGTAATCTAAGAGCACAGATAGAACTGTATGTTTTCATATAATATCAAGAAACACAGTTCTATGGACGTAGCCCTAGGGAGAGGGTGAACCACCTATATTTTGTGTCTCTATGGTTCATACTATGTTATTTTGCCTTATGTCATTCTTTTATTGCATTATTATGTTAGATCTAGAATATAACTGTGAGAAGTAGGTTTATGCTTGGTAAGAATAACTATGTTGATGTATGTTGTTGCCTTGGATCCACTTGCATTTCCTCTGGTTGTAGACACTTGTGTCTTGCAACACCCCTATAACTACTTTGGGTGAGAGTGCATCTGCTTTGTAGGTGTTTTCGAAAGGGCCAGTAGTTAGGGCTTGTTGGTGCACTATTAGAGCTGAACCCTAGGTCTTCCCCTGTGCCAACACCAATCAACTACAAGGTTTCTATAGCTAAAATAGTTGATAAAACATGGGGGGTAATTTGGGGTTCCTCTTGAGGAAGCTCTAGGATAGTCTTGTTTTGAGGAGGCCTCTGATTCTATCTTGGGAGTTGCATACTCAAAAGTGTTCTCAGGGAAATCAGGTTGGGACACATCAATTTGAAATATTTTTTGTTCCTTATATTTATTCCCTTTGAAATAACTCTCATCACAATTATAAAAAAGTTTGAGGCATTTATTTTTGGATTTTTCTGCATGGATCAACTTGTGGAACCTCAAGGGTTGGGAAGGAAGGATCCGTGGTAGGTTCCAGAGGGAGGTGTGGTCAAGGAATAAAAAGGGGTCATTTGGGTTATGCATTGGCTAGTGTTTTCACTTCTTGAGATTTATAAGAGGCCTCCAACCAAGTAGCGGTGTGATCCATCAAGACATGTCATTTAATATTTTCTTTTAGTCCCTTATAACACATTCTTTGAAAAATGAATCAATTATTCCCTCTCTGTGGATTTTCAATTGCTTGAAATTTGTTATAAAGTCTTCAACTATAATTATTTTATACAACTTGGTCAACCTTCCCAAATAATGAGTATTTGTTTCAAAGTAAACATAGATGGTCATCAAAAACTAGGTATAGGAAAGGTACCCCCCATATGAATTATTATTCCATTACCACCATTTCCAAGTTCCCTATCCAAGTATAACACACCCACTCTAAGTTTTCTTAAGTCATCGATAAGGCCTTGTAGAGAGAAATAATGTTTCATTTGGGTAACCCAAACTATGGGGTTTGAACCATCAAACTTTCTCAAATCTACTTTGGAAAGTCTATGCCACATATTGGGTTGAATCTTGATTATCTTGAAAGTGTGTAGCTAAGAGATATCTACTACCATTAGAAGAGCCGCCTCCTTCTTGTTACCTTGATGTATCCAATTTTTTTTTTTCCTTTAAGAATTGCAATGAGTTGGGGTTTTGATGTCTTGAAACTCATTTTTTAGTTCATCCAACTTATAATCAAACTTCATGTCAAGGTTGGTGACCTTGATGTCTAGGACATTAATATTTTCACATTTGTGGTAAACTACTTGACTATGGTGTTTAAAGTATTGATCTATCTATCCATGGTAGAGTTCCTAGTGAATTCCATTGACCTTGGCATTCACCAAAAGGGTTATTTGATCATTATACCAATGTGATTATCTCCTTGCAAGGGGACTATTGAGATAGTTCACTTACAATATTATGGTTAGGTCCAAAGATAAAGGGTTATTGGAGAGTTATACCAATGCGATCAATGTCATGTAAGGAGTATTTTGAGATAGGTCTCTCACAATGGTGTTGGGAAGAACCAAATTATTTATTACACCTATAGGAGTATTACACTTGGATGAGTATTACTACACAAATATTCCTTCTGTAGAGGATAGGATTTTCAATGTACGAAGGACAAAGCAGTGTGAAGTGATATATCTCTCTAATACACTTGAGGGTTTCCAACAATAGCGATTGAATGTATATTTCAAAACAACAACTAAGGAGAATGACCATACCATTAGCTATACAACCTCATTCCCTAGTACATGAGAGTGATCTCCCTGAGTGTTGTTCTTGGAATATTGTAGCAATAGGAGAATCAAAAGGATTATGTACGGTTAGTTTCAGGTGTGTTTAAAGGGCGTTGATATACTTGAGGGTATGTAGAAGATTGAATCCGTAGGTAGATTCTTTCTAATGCGATACTACTCGAACAAATATCAACAAAGGGTACAAGAGTGTCTCACAAAGTGACACAATTTGTATTCATTATGTGTATTCTTCCCCAACTTCAGGTTCACCAACTTAACAATAGATCTCCATGCTTAAATATGTTGGAAGACATCCCTATCCTATTGTTTTTTTCTAAAATTTGGGTGCATGCTAGCTCATAAAAGAGATATGATACCACTTGTAATGTACTTAACTAGAATAAACAACGAAATTGTACCAATATTTAGAGAAATATAACCAAAAAAAGAAAATGCAAACGATAATGAGATTAAACCTATAGGATGTACCCTTGTATTGATAATTCCAAAAGAGAGATTAGTGTTCATGGGCCTCTTTGAGGGGGCATCCTCTTTTGAGCAGATCTCCAATATAATAAGAATCCTTGACAAAAAATTACATAACCTTATAGATATATAAATTACTTCTTACTAAAAAACCCTAACTAATTATGGTCCCATCATTAATCACTACCAACCCATTAGTGGGCCTTATTTAAAAAGGATGACCTTTTTACATTAAGTAACTATCCACTAACTATCCAATGGGATTTATTAAAATAATATGGTCTCATACTCTAATTAACTAACTCATAAGTATCACCAAGTAGGGAGGTTAGAGTAGGACCCTAATAGAGGTACAAGGGTCTATTAGACAAAATGTGGTAGTGAACTCACCAATATGATTACTTAGTTGGGTTGTCTCATGTTGTTATTTACTTTGAGTTCAATTGACATGAATTAACCTAACTTATATATATTGATGTTAGGAAATGCATAGTGTCATCCATTAATTGAACACATGTTGATGATGTTTCCATCATAGTACATCTCCATTTCTCATGAATTTTTATTTTTTTAAGTCATCTATGTAACACCCTTTCTAGTGTTAACTGATCAAGTTAAATGATTGTGCAAAATGTGTAATAAAATTATGATTGCATACTTAAATATTTTTAATCAACATTTATGAAATGTGTAAGTTTGCACAAATCATGTACGGGTTATAAATGTATGGGTTATATGTGTGTGTGTGTGTGTGTGTGTCCTAATGGTTAAGAAAATGTGTTTCCTCTTAAGAGGTCACAAGTTCAAATCCAAAAGGGGGCAGGGTATGTATACATCTATATACTTTAGCAGTCAAATCCCTACATGGAGGGGGTCCCTTCACCCACTACCTGTTAATCAATCTAGGGTTCTTGTACTTATAAGAAACAACTATTAACAAGAGACCTAATGTTGCAAATTTCTCTTTGTCCAAATATCACACAATGTATAATACTAAAGCTACATCGATTCATTCAAAACCTTGCGATCAATGAAGAGATTCTATAACTTTTTCATCGAGAACAATTTTGATACATATGGTAATTTAAGGCATAAAATTAATAGGAATTGAGGACATTACTAGATGTTGAAGAGAACTGGGTGGGTATCATGGAATGATGCATGTTATCATCTATCTTGACCATGTTTGGTTTGACTGATAAGTTGCATGCTAAAATCAATATTTTTGAATTTGTTGTCACCATTTTTTCATTGACATACATTGATAGTGCCAAGTTTTGTTACGTTATGCAAAATGGCTTTGTATGCACATGCAAATTCAAAGAATAAAAAATAGAATGCTTTGTATTGTTACACCTTCAATGATTTTTTTTGGGACAAACCACCCACAATAATTCACCAATTGATATGTTTGCCTCCTTATCTTCGCATAAATTAATACTCCAGTGTAATAGTGTTGTTCATACAAGAAATGCCCACCATTAATTTTATAAATTCTATTGGTGGGATGAGTCTTTTAAAAATAAAGTAAGAAACACAAAGGATTTGAAGCTAGTAGTCTCATACAAAAAGATGTGAGTTATTTCCTTTAGCAAGACAGAAAGGAAAATGGTGAGAGAAAAACATTCAACATTGTGATTTCTAATCCAATTCTCAATGCAATCTTTGGGATATCTCTATAATGGGTTGGTATGTTGGTCAAAAGACATGTATACATGTTGAAAAGAGAAATTCCAATTCCAACAACAATTTCAAATAATAATAATAATAATAATAATAACGACAACAAAACTAATAACAAAGAAAAATGTCAAAATTGTTTTTTACAATGTTTTGTATGAGAAGCTCAAATAAAAAAAAGTAGTCTACTTAAATATTGTTGACACAATTTCCAATATTTATGCAATATCCAAGAAATTCAATGTTCTTAATATTGAACTAATTTTAACCAAGGCCAAAATCATTAAGACATATCTCATCTTAAACAAGTACAACAAGACTTATCTACAAAGTAAATTTGCAAATCCTTACCATAAATTTGATAATGGACTTGTAGAACTCGGAGTGCGAGTCCAAATTTTGCCTTGCAGCAGTGTGACAATTGTTGTATAGTTCACTGGTTGATTTCCCTACCAACTCCAATAGGTAATCTCCTTCCCCAAAGACCCCAATTTGTAATGGGGTTGTATGAAAGGTACAAACTAGAAAATGAAAAGAGAGTGTAGCTATCAAGCTTGTGAGGAAATCCGACCTCAAGGACACTCTCCAATAGACCAAACTCATCAACAATCACCAATGGAAAATTCGGTATTATGACAACCATGTAGCATTATGGTGCAAAAAGTGCAAGCTCTCTAGCTCAAGTCTTCTTTTAATAGGCTTTGTGGCTCAAGCCACTTATCCATCTTGTGCAAAAATGTAATTTCCTTATTTACTAACTACATATTACTCACCCACCCATGTGTCATTCACATGCACAAGTACAAAAGTAAATCCTAATTAAAAAATATAAAATAATGATTATTACTCACTGTTGGAGCAAGATATTTTGGGACTAGTTTTGGGAATTGCGCAGGAGAAAATCATGTGACAAGTTGGATGAGGAGCAAAACATGCAGAATAAAGGAATACAATTAGCAATTTTTTAGGTGTCAAATTGTGTGGAAAGTGGTAGTTAGTTAGAAGTAGTTAGACCTTTTGGTCCATTTTGTAACAAGCTAAGACCTAATGTCAATGTATAAATATGTATGGGTTTTAGAAGAAAAAGGGATTTTTTTTTACAAGTTTGAAAAAGTAGGGGTAAGTTTGGAGAATGAAATCAAGTAATATGTGTGAGGAGTGAGTTGTGAGCTAAGTGTGCACTGTATGTGCGAACGGTAAGGCCATGTTGGGTTATAACTGAGATATCGTGTATGAGCGTAATGCACACCTTTTGTAAGAGATGATGTTGAATTATAATATAAGAAGTATGTTGTTATGGATGTAGACCAGTTTGGGGTCAACCACGTTAAATCTTTGTGTTATGATGTATGTTGTGTTGTGATGTGTTTCTTTTCTTTTATGTTTATGGCACACTTAGTGAACAAATGAATAATATGAATAAGTTATATGTTGGTTCTATGCACTTGATGAATGGTTTAATGAAGGAATGTTGAATATCATGAATA
>ML813683.1:64507-79369 GCA_009831015.1 Picea engelmannii
ATGGTGAAGTCACATGTCGAAAGGAAGCCTACATAAAGGTATAGTGGTGCGAGAGGTCGAGAAGCCTAGATCCAATCTTCACAAGGAGGAGATCTTCCAGTAGCGCTGATGGAGAATCCATCAATGGTGATCGTGAATTTTTTTGGCCATGGTAAAATTAAATATGTATTTTAAATTTCTTTGGAGTTTGTGAAGAGAAACATGTTGAGCGTCTTTAATTCAATGTGTAATACATTGTTAGATTTGATTAATTTGACAATTTTGTGTGATAGTGGGGAAATTCCAAAGAAGTACGAGTTAATGATAACATTTATAAAGTCTTAAGAATTAGAAGCATTTACATTGAGCTAGTTAATTCAATATGAATGTAGTTAATTCAATATGAATGTAGTGATTTTTTTTAGAATAAGCTACTTTAACAAATAGTTAGTTGGTGGCAATATTTTGTGATGTAAAATCATTCTTTAGTGTTGTTTGGTAAAGAGCCGTAGTTGGGAAGGAAAGTTTAACTACATGTTACCTTTAAATTGTGTATCAATGGTAAATTGTTTGATGAATTGATGTAAGATCAGTATCCAAAATATTTTTCCAATGTGAACTTAGGTGTATTGATAAATGAAAGTATGTCCATAGGATGACTAGTTGCTCAATCTTTACAATCATGGTATCGGTGTTTGGCCCAAAGGTACAATTCCCAGCTGCTATGAGTTCGACAATTCTATAAATGAATGGAGGAGCATGAATAGTTTTTGGTCATGCGATGGAAGAGAGTCACATTTTTCTCCCTGGAGAAACCATGATTTGATAGTAGACATAAGTTTGAGTTGGAATGTTAAGTAGGAAGAACATAGATGTTGTTTTGGATAAAGTAGAGAGTTTAGTCCAAGGAAAGTTGGTGATGATGACAATAGTGCAGAACCACATAAGTGAAATGATTGCGGACAATTAAGGTAAATTGTGTGAGTTGTGTTGAAAAAAATAAAATCAATATCATATGTTAATGTGAGCCACACTTTTGTAGCAGGTCTATGATGTAATGTTTATTGATTCGATGTATTGGTCCTTGAAATGTTTGAACTTGCACACAGTATCTCCATGGGATGGAGTATGTAACGTATGTATGTGTATCTAAGTAACATGTAAATGGCATATTGTTGTATGACTTGATTAGGAATGCATACCCCTTTATCATGTATCCCTATTGATTTGTAGTGCATAAACCTATATTATAGAGTTGTTTAACACTTAGAGTGAACCATGTCATGGGTGAGTTAAATGCTCTATGAATGGACTATGGGAGGTGCCTAGAAACCATGAGTTTTACATTTAGGGGGAGTTTATCAAGGGGTTGATTGAACCATGTACCTGAAGGACATCCTACTAGATCGATGGTTACAACTATTAGGTACCCATGCATTTTGGTGGATGGTTGTGTCCATATATGGACTTTGACAGTTTGATGATGCATGATCGAGGTACAAAGAGAAATTACTAGGTTAGACCAGACATAGACTTTGTTGATTAGGAGGTGATTGGATTCAAAGGATGATGATGAAGACCCGAATTGACGACGATAAAGACAAGAAGTCATTAAGGGGGAGTGTTGGAATATGTAACTCCCACTTGTCTTAGGTGTGATCATATTTGTGCTTATTATGATTATTTGTCATAATTAGGTAGTGTTGATCTGACTGTGAGTGGGCATCTTTCACAATGGATGTTTGGGAGAATGGTGCAAATAGGAAGAAGAAAATGCTCTAGAGTATTTCCTCTTATATACGTTGTCCACCACTGAAAAATGAAAATGATGTCATGCTTATTATGCTCTTGCTGGAGATAGGCGTATTGCCTCTTATCTACGTTGTCCACCACCAAAAAATGAAAATGACATCTTGCTCTCACCTAACAACAAAAACGAGAATGCAAGATGGTTCTCTCACTCCTCTCAACAAAAACAAAAAATGCAAGATTACACAAGAAACTAAATAACTCAGGATTCTCAAAACTTCATCAAATGTATTAGAGGATTGTATCGCTTCTTAAAAAATCAAGGCGATCTTCTACAAATAGTAAATGTCACTTTATTCTTCTGAATTTCTCTGCACAATTAGATTGGCAAGAGAAATTTCCCGCAACCTTTACTAACACAACTAACTATTCATTAAAATATACATCGCCATTATTTACTTAGAATGGCGAATTCTTTATTACAATAAAATAATAACTAACGTTAACAACGATAAAAAAATATATCATAGCATTACTTCTCCTTCTCGCCTTTCTTGCCGCAGACAACTTGTACTCCATTGTGCACTTCCTAAGGAAGGTTGACATCCTTCCTTATTAGTCCAATTCCTCCCTGTTTATATTTGGAGGCATCCATGCTTCCGCCACCAACGGAGGGAACTTTCGTTGCACTATATCGACTATCATCAACTTGTAGTGTCTCTAGAGTTTGGCATTGTTGACCGACCAGGTATGAAACATGATGTTTCTTGGCACTATCTTGTGTTACTTGCAAGGAAGCTATGACTGGAGTATGTTTATGTGATAAATTATGAATGCCACTATGGTTAGCCTGTTGTTCTCAATGTTGATGTGTTGATCTCGACGTACTCAAAATGAGAGGCATCTATGTGGGTGCCCGATATTGAAATCCAAGACAAACCTCTAAAAGTAAGAAGTTTGTGGAAGAGTGAGTGGCCCTGTTGTAAGGGTGCCACTTCTGCAAATCCGACATGAGGAGGTGGAATTCTTTGGCGTAGTGGCGGTAATTACTTTTGGCTGTGGATAGGGTCTCAAAGTGGTAAGTCACTGGGTGACCTCCCTGTTTAAGCATCGCTCCAAGAGAAACTGAGAGGCAATCCAGGGTAAGGGATAACGATCTTTAATTGTTTCTCGAGTGCAAGAATGGTGATAACTAGAGGAAATTCGATAGTGTCTTGAGTAACTGGGCAAGACGATGGAGCATTGGGTAACGATGCATCATGAATGAGATCGGTGGATGGAGAAAGGGATCAAGAAGGTGGGAGTCTTGAGGGAGAATGCGAGACATTGAAAAATTCTTGGAGTAGAGGAAGTATTGTGGGAGGTGTTGGATTAGTGAGTTTATTGGGGTGACCATGGCAGGTCAAACACAGGGAGACATTGTTGGTATTGATAACATGGTGAGTGGCTATGGTATCAGTTTGCAGCGGCGGTGAATTGATAGATGATGAAGTAAGTACATATGTGCATCGAGCCTGTTGAAGGTGGTACTGATGAGTCTTGGTGTGATACACCGCTTGTCGATCTTGTTGGTAAGGAAGACCGAGAAAGAGATCGACATAATCTAATGGTGACACGTCGCAAATCACAATGTCATGAAAATGACCAATGGAGAAAGTGACAGTGCAACACCGAGTAATAGTAATGTGAGGACTACCATTTTGTACCCAACGAAGCTGATATGGATCAGGGTGTGGGGTGGTGGGGAGTTGCAGATGTTGAACTAATTCTTGTGATATCATTGTTGGGGCTCAGAAATGTCCTATTCTCATCCACCTTTCCCTTCATCATTCTTCACATTTCATCGCCCCATTAACCTTTCACAATATCATTTCCATAAATATACTTGGGTTTCACCTTATTGTTCTCCACTTTATTCATTTTAGTATTTAAAAAGAATTTGTGATTAAATGTTAGAAAATCAACATATTTTCATATATATCTCAAATATGTGTGAGCTTTGTAATGTGTAGGAATATGTGAAGGATTAATTCAAAGGACTTCTCGAATACTTCCTCCACCATTTCAATATTTGAGGANAGAAAATCAACATATTTTCATATATATCTCAAATATGTGTGAGCTTTGTAATGTGTAGGAATATGTGAAGGATTAATTCAAAGGACTTCTCGAATACTTCCTCCACCATTTCAATATTTGAGGAGATAATTCAAGCCCATTCCGAGGAGAAGATCATGGAGATTTGGTTGGAATATCTTATCTAAGATATATGAGAGATATGTGTGAGGATTTAAAGGGATTATATTTTGTAATAATGGAAAATAGGTTGAGAGAATAGTGGATCTGTAATAATGAGATGGTTATATTATCTTCAAGGCTCTCATGTATAAAAGAGAGTGCTCTCTTTTCATGAGGATTCAATTAGATTATTCAAGTAGAAGAGGAATTCGATTATTCAATTAGGAGCAATTAGAATTCAATCAGTTGTAAGTAGAGAATTAGAGTAGTCATTAATGGTAGTCATTAGGATTCGAAAGAGAAAGGGATTGTTAGCTTTGATTCATGGAATTGGTTTTCATGCTTTCATTATTCTTTTATGAAGATTGATTTGATTATTGAATGTAAGATTGGTTCATTGGCGAGAGCTCTCATGTGTTGTTGTGCCATTTAACTCTTCACCTGTTGTATATGCTTTTCCTTCATGTAGTTCTCCATTTCTAGATTAATTTCCTTTACGCAATTTCCCATTCTTAGAGTAATTTCATTTACGCAAGTAGATTAATGATTCAATTCCAGTCGTGTGTTAGATTAATGATTCTATTTCAGTCATGTGTTAGATTAATGATTCAATTTCAGTTGTAGATTAAACATTAGATTAGATTAGTCTCTCTTCAATATTGCATATACTTTGCGTGTTCTTCGTCAGTTTATGACCCCCGGGTTGACAAATTAGATAAGCTTGGTAAATACTACAATGCAATTAATTCAACATTAGTTTGGCCCAATGTAATGACTGTTATTTCTTTTGTTGTTCATTTGAACGAGACGATTGTTGTTCCTTTTGTTGTTCATTTGAATGGGACGATTTCTATTCCTTTTGCAGGTCGTGTTGTTCCTTTGAATAGAACAACTATCGTTCCCTTTACGATTGTTGTTCCTTTATAGGTGTTGCATCTCTGGAGGCTGGGTATTGAAAACAAAAGGTAAGAACCTACATAGGAGACAAGTAAAACGCTTGTGCCAACGCCTACCTTTGGTTGATGCATAGAGGTTGTTTTTAGGACATCTTTAGAGCCCAACAATCATATTCATTTGACTGCCATTGTACAAAATGAGAGTGGTGAGATCATTTTTAATTTGGAAGTTGTGAGTGAATAGGGGAACGTTATGGCAACTTGGTTATAGTGTAGTTATGAGAATGAGGGATGGGTCGACTTCGGTGGGGTTGGTGAGAGAGATGAATTTTGGTTGCTCGAGAAGCTCAGTGGGTGTGGCCTCTGCAAACAAGGTGTGATGGGGGTGGCTATTTTTAATGGATCAACAGTCGGCATAGTTATGGGAGTCGGTCTTGTGAAAATTACACCAAACTGCATTTTTGGTCGCCGATGAGGAAGAATGATAAGGTTGAGAATGAGAAGAGGATGGGTTATCATCCTGGGTTCAATTTTGAAGATATCAAATGTGAGGATCCACCTTTCTTTCTATGACCAAGGCCTGTAAGAAAGGCTTGTCCAGAGAATTTTTGTCAAAACGATTTACTTCCCATCGGAGAGGTAACAATAAACTAGAATTGAAATTAATTATTAATACCTTGTCTGGTTCGCTGATCTGGAGTTGGATGCGCAGATTGCATAAGACATCAATGTAGCCTTGAATCGACTGATTGGAAAGCTGACGGAGTTGTAACTACTTTGCAAGTAAATTCTGAAGGTATCCTAGAGGGTAGAAGAGTTATCTGAAGGCCTGACATAACGTATCACATGAAGTAATGCAACCATTTGTCAAAGATAGAGTACCAAGATTGACAATCAATTCTTCATTGTTCAAGTGTGTGTCCCACCAAGTTTGGTCGACTCCTTCGAGTTGGAGACTGGATATTTGCAATTTGGTAGCCTCCTCCCTCTCAGGCGAGGTTTTGAAATAAGTGGAGAGACTACATATCCAAGAATCCATTGTCTCTCCATTCATTTAGCTGGTGAACTTGGGTAATTGAAAATGGGTGTCCAACTGCATGGTCGCTGGAAGTCCTCGTTGTTGAAGTCGAATCAGTTCTTGGAGAGCCAACGCCAAATCTTCCACGGGGCTTGATGTGTCTATGTTGGATTCCTCATTGGAGGCTTCTCGTCGTGGCGATATGTTTGGGATCCCGAAACAGACCTTGAGGAGAGTGTGAAAGAATCCCTGAGAAGGGTGAAATGCACGCTTTGAGGAGAAGCGTGAGACTAAGTATGAAGAGCCAAAAAAACAAAATTGAACCTGGTGGATGAAGTTCTGGTCCCAAGGGCAGAACATGCTCTGATACCAATTGATATGACTGTGCGTGGGTGTCTTGCAGATTGGAGGTCCGTTATCTCTCTGAATGCACGCTTTGAGATATCTAAAATAAAAAGGAGGTTCTTAGAAGATTAAAAATGAATTGGGAGAATGGTGCAAATAGGAAGAAGGCAATGCTCTTGCTGGAGATAGGCCTATTTCCTCTTATCTACGTTATCCACCACTGAAAAATGAAAATGACGTCTTACTTATTATGCTCTTGTTGGAGATAGGAGTATTGCCTCTTATCTACGTTGTCCACCACAGAAAAACGAAAATGATGTGTTGCTTATTTGTTGATCATAGTAAGGGATGCCCACTAGTTCCTCTTGGTGCACATTCACTCTCTCAACCCTCACCTAACAACAAAAACAAGAATGCAAGATGGTTCTCTCACTCCTCTCAAGAAAAACGAAAATGCAAGATTACACAAGAAACTGAATAACACAGGATTCCCAAAACTTCATCAAATGTATTAGAGGATTGTATCCCTTATTAAACAATCTATGTGATCTTCTACAAACGGTAAATGTCTCTTTATTCTTCTTCATTTCTCTGTGCAATCAGATTGGCAAGAGAAATTTCTTGCAGGGTTTACTCACACAACTAACTATTCATTAAAATAGACATCGCCATTATTTACTTAGACTAGCGAATGATTTATTACAATAAAATACTAACTCACGCTAACAACGATCATAAAACTATCTTTGCTACTTCTCCTTCTCGCCTTGCTTGCTGCAGACGACTTGTACTTTATTGTACACTTCCTAAGGAAGGTTGATGTCCTTCCTTATTGGTCCAAGAGTTCATCTATACCTACAGTCTGTTTCTTAGCCTTTGGGAAGTTGTTGGAACTAGTTGGATTTGAGAGATTCTTTCCAACTAGATGCTTCCTATAT
Organism: Picea engelmannii; assembly: GCA_009831015.1. NCBI lineage: Eukaryota > Viridiplantae > Streptophyta > Pinopsida > Pinales > Pinaceae > Picea > Picea engelmannii. Next base: position 71,671 of record ML813683.1, read on the forward strand.
TGGTGTCAGATTGAGATATTTTCTCAACCAAGTAGATTGTGTAATAAATGTAGTTTGTCTAAATTGAGACAAATCTTGTGTATTTATATGTACTCTATTTTTCATTTTTTAGTGGAGCACTCAACACGATTTTGGTTTATGTAATAATGTCTACTCTTCCTCTCATGTTTCCTTTCACATTCATAGTTGATGTAAATAATGAATAAATAAATATAAATTAATGAAGAATAGATTTAATACAAATTGATACTTACGTTCAATAATATTTGTATTCTTATTCTTCAATTTTTTTTATATATAGATATTGAAATGTTAAATATTCCATCAAATTTTCATTCTCATTATTATCCATAAAAAATTAAAATAAATATAATGTAAAAAATATTTATTATTGTTTGTTAATGTGGCCGAACCTGTTGGCATTGGGATTAAATTGTGGCTTGAGAAACCACGACTTAGGGACATCTAAGTCGTCAAAATCACCCGGGGATCGCACCCGACCTGAGCCACACCAACCCTTAACATGGTTGGATTTTTTTGTCCCCGCAGGTTTCGAACCAGTGACTTTTCAACACGAAGTGGCTTAACAACACACTCCTTCACCAAATGTCCTACACCTCGGGGACTATCTTAATGTATATTTTTGAAATCCTTAAAAAATTATAATAAAACAAGTGTCACTATAGTGACGATGTCCCTACAATGGTTTTGTTAGAAGTAGAGTCAATTTAATTTTTATTTCATATTCGAGTAGTGAGAAGATATTTCCAATTTTTATTTAATTTTAATTATGCCAACGAGTCATATATATTTTGTATAATACTTGAATGCCCATAAACATGGACATGATTTATATACTTTTTACATATTTTTTCAACCAAATAATTTTTTTTTTCTAAAAATTTATCATTAGATATCTTCACTTGAAAGGAACTGATCTACATATAACTATGATAGATTGAAACTATATATATAATTTCAATCTTGTAACATCTTGCTCTTGCACGCACTGAGATAACTTATTCTTTGAGTACACTTGCTTGCGAGTGATCCAAATTATTAGATTATTGGTCATTTGATTATGATTATGAGGCATTATGGATATGATGATATGTTATTTTGTTATATTTACATAGACATGTGCTATTGAATGGGTCCTCCTGAGTGTGCATAAATTTGGACATGAGGATGTAGAGGCATTGATGAAACCCCTTGGAATCCAAATCGAGTCAGTGAGTGGATTGTTGGGTTGAATATTGTTGATGTAACACATGTACATATGATTGAATGTTATGATGATTGATTATTGTTGCTGACATGATTCATTGATGGATGTAGGCTGATGATAGATTGCCTACTAGACTCACCTGTGGAGTAGAGAGTTCACACACGACAACCAGATACTTTGAAGGAGATGTGTGGGAGGAGCCCTGCTGCATCCTACTAGCACTCCATCATGGCTCGAACTGTAGGTTAACAACTACCTAGTTTGAGAAGACCCACGATGTCATGAGGGAAGACTGTGACAGTCGCTCATGATGATTCTCAGGAGCGCACAATAAGGCATGGGACTTATTCCTTAGAGGTCCTTAGTCTCCCACAAGATCACCTCGCGGAGTATTGACTCCAGGGGTTTTTGATGTCTACCAAGTCAGTCAAGAGGCAAGTAGCACCCTTGAAGCACGTAGTGCGTCCTGAAGGGCAGGTCGCACAAGGAAAACAAAAGAAGGCGAGTGGCACCCTTGGAGAACCTAGTGCATCCTGAAGGGCACATTGCGATTTCAATGGGTAAGTGAATAAACCGAGTCGGCCTTAAAACAAATGATGTGATAAGTAAGATTTAAATACAATTTCCCTAATAAAAATGTTGCTTAGCCTAGTGAAATTAAAATCTAGGTCTAAGTAACACATGTGGTCAAAATAATAATAATAATAATTAAACATGTAACAAGAAGGGGGTAAGAAATTCAATTAAGTTTTTAAAAATCAAATTACAATGGGAGATTAAAATTTTAAAAGGGAAATGATTGTTTTATCTACATATGCTAACTTAATTTTTAATTAAAAAGAAAAAGGGGTAAATGGTTGTTTTTCTACACTTGCTAATTTGAGTTTTAGTTAAAAAGGGAAAAGAGGGAAACTTAAAAGAAATAGGAAACTAAAGGAAAAAGGGGAAACATAAAGAAAAATCGAAATGGAAGGAAAAATTTGAATGTCTAACTTAGTAAGGAATCTTTCCTTTAAGAACTTTCTAATTATGAACTCAACTAGGAATTTAGTAAAGACGTAAGTCATTTAAGATGTGTAAGGGAATATTGGGACACCAAGGAGTGCTTTTAGGTGGGTGAGATAAATAGGAATAAATAAATAATTAATGAAATTAATTTTTGGTGCAACTAGGGGGATTGGTGACATGTGTATGGGAGAGCTTTTTCTCATTAAATTAATGAAAAATAAATTAAACGGGAATTTGGGAAAAAAATCACTTAAAAACTCTATAAAAAGGAGGAGGAGGAGGAGTATGGAGATGATATTTATGTGTAATGTTATGTTGCTGAATTTTTTCCTTGAATGAACTTATCTTGTGGGATTTGGGATACCTAGCTCGGCTAACGAGTGTTAGCTCGAACTTGCGAGGCGAGCTGGGTGCTAGTGGTTCTCTAGTATTGTGTTCGTGGCCCCTTTGCGGCTCGGGGGGATTAGGGGGAAGAAGAGTACCCCTAGAGTTGGATGGGAGGTACTGGTGAGGTTACAATGGTTTCAAGCGGGAGATGAACGGAGCATGTGTGGGACAACGACTCAGAGCTGGCACATTTGGCTATGGTACGCATGTGTTTATTTTTTAATGGTAGATTAGTATTGTTCCTGCGCTTTCATTACTTTACTTCTTTGTGTAAATATTATGTTTTACTCAGAATTTTATAATCAATGAACTTAAAGTCATCCCAGCGTTACACTTGCTGCATTTTGAATTGATTCCCTTGGCAAACCCAACCCTGATTGCTATAACCCTTATGTGTTTGTTTATTGACTATTATGAATCAATTTGTGTTTTTCCCTTCTCTCTTTAGTCATTAGTCTGTGCCTAAGTAGTCGGTCAGGAGCCGAATTGACGGTCGTCACTTCGATGTTTAAAAACCTATAGATTCAAATGTCGTGCTTTTCTTTGCATGGATGATGAGTGGAGGTTAAGTTTTGCCCAGCCATATGTCATTTCCTTATCTCGACGTTTTCTTTTCTGAGTAATCCTTGTGCCCTCCTTGTGTATGAGAATCCTTGCATTGATTGACTCATTGTCGAATGATTGGTCCTTGCGCCTTCTTGTGTTGAGTATCTCTGCGTTTTTGTGTGATTATCTTTGCGCTTTAGCTCTGCAATTTCTTGGTATCACCTTTGCAATTTTAATAATGAATCCAAGTACTTGGATTGGTCTTTGACAACGTTTTTTCTAGATGTAGTGACAACTATGGTAATATATAGTGACTGCGTTTTACATATGTTATATTGACTGCGCTTTGATCGGTAACATCTTGGTGACTAATGTAATTTTATCTGCGGTAGCTTTCTCCTTATCCAATTTTTCAATATTATTGAAGAGTTGTCCATTAAACGATTGTTGTGTATTCTCTTTTTATTCAAACCATTTACTGTGTATTCTAAATTTTATTTAAAGTATTGGTTATACATTCTGTTTTTTTAAAGTATTGGCTATACATTCTGTTTTTATTTAAACTTTTTAAATGACTGTTGTATAGCCCATTTTCTGTATACATTTAGCTGATTGCGATTTATTGGAAGCAAGTATTAATGCATAGTTATCTTAAGATTGTAGATCTCAAAATAGAAAATACAAATATCTTTGCAACTGGTCCGTGAAAAGAACCCTATCTCTCAGAGTTACGCAGTCTTTTTTCTGAATTCCCTAAACATGGACCTCTCGGGTGCCATAGAGTTTGGTTAAAATTTTAGGCGAATGAGCAAATACTAGAGTATCAAATCTGCGTGTTGGTCTATTTATTTTTCCCTGCGAACAACCTTACTAATGTCTGCGTTTTTAGTTTTTGCTAAATCCCAGCAGAGAATGATAGTGATATGTCTGCGTTGATACTGATATCTCTGCGTTTTAATGATCACTCTGCGTTTAAATAGCATTTGATTGTATGGCTTGAACAACGACTTAATTTTATCACTGCGAATCTAATGTAAACGAGTGAGACCACGAATTTGATGTGTACAGGGTGAGACTGAGTTATAACTGATGTCGTGTATCGTGTATACATTTTTGACAGCGAGTTTGTATAACCATTGTATTTACCCTGCGATTTAACTGTTATGCTGTGCTATTTATTATTATCATGCGATTAATTATGTGAATACACTATGTTGTTTACCCAGTCCTTCCCTGCGGTTTTCATTACACAACAATATCACATTGTATAGGTCGATTTATATCATTACTCAGCGATGTCGGTTATATCATGTGATTCATTTGTATATGTTATTCAGAGAGCGATACCTCATAGCTATATTATTACAATATCCATAAATTCATCCGTTTTGTTATTTAGACAACGTTTATGCATGAGATCTAGTATTTATATGGCAATGATTATATAGACAACAAATCATATGCAGGAAGCAATTGTTTGTAGATTGCATTTGACGTAGATAGCGCCTTGTTTTATAGATCATATAGATGGTGATTTTATTATACATATTTCTTAGATAGCCCATTTATTATATAGATCCTATATGCTTCCATAGATAGCGATTTCATAATAATTATTTCAGTTTTAAAATACAACAAGTTTATATTTAAATGATAGCGAATTCATATATTGATAGCGATTTACATATACATTGATACCAATGTAATGATTTCAATATATCCCTTGCAATAATCATAATGATAGTGAATTAATGATTGCAGTATATCCCTGTATTGATATAATGATAACGATTTTGTAATGTTAGCGATTTAATGATTGCAATACAATGATAGAATTTAGAATTTATTTATAGACAACAAAATATCATTGAATAGCATTGAAATGGCATTTATTTATAGACAATAAAATAACATCAAATAGCATTGATATGGCATTTATTTATAGACAGTAAAATAACATCAAATAACATTGAATAGCATTGAAATGGAATTCATTTATAGACAACAAAATAGCATTGAAATATCGTTGAATTAGCATTGAAATAACATTTATTTATAGACAATAAAATAACATCAAATAGCATTGAATAACATTGAAATGGAATTTATTTATAGACAATCAAATAACATTGAAATGGAATTTATTTATAGACATCAAAATAGTGTTGAGTTAGCATTGAAATAACATTTATTTATAGACAGTAAAAAAAATCAAATAACATTGAATAACATTGATATGGCATTTATTTATAGACAGTAAAATAGCATCAAATAGCATTGAAATGACATTTATTTATAGACAACAAAATAGCATTGAAATAACGTTGAATTAGCATTGAAATAACATTTATTTATATAAAACAAAAAACATTGAAATAGCATTGAATTAGCATTTATTTATAGACAACAAAATAGCATTGAAATGGCATTGAATTAGCGTTGAAATAGCATTTATATATAGGCAACGGAATAGCATCTAAATAGAAGTGGATAACATTGAAATAACATTGATTATAGACATCGATCTCATTAAGTAATAACACTATGTTTAGACAACAATGTCATTAACATATATCATTAGTTTTAATATCATTATTAGTTCTTATTTTGTATAGACAACTAATATGATTGGATTGAAATATTATTTTGGGACAACGATAACATTTATAATAGTTCACATTTATTGTCACATTTTTGGTGACATTTATGATATTAGTAACTTTTATAATAGCTCACTCCTTTTAACAGATAATGTTTTATGGTTGTTGGAAAAGTCATTTAATATCTTCTGCAATTTAATTGAGTGATGTCACTTTGCGCCTTGTCGACTGGTTTCTTGGGTGCGTGGGTATAGTCTTCATGTTTTTGTCAGTTAATTCGGTCTCCCAGCGCATTGAATTTTCTTGGGTTTGGTCTAGATAGATTGGGTTGCACTTGATTATTGTTGCACCTATCTCCCTGAGATGACATGATTCCTAATGAGAGGATCATTGCGCGCCCTGATGGATAATTTTGAATGATAACCTAGCTGGAGTCTTGTGCTTCCCGATGAGGGCATTTGTTCATTATAGTTGATGATGGTACTTGGTTGTAGCGACTTAATGTGTTTGGTTTTGTGCACTGTAGAGGTATCTAGTTACTGGTCGTTGAAGTTGTTGTGTTGGGTTGATGATGTTGACCTTTAGCTGGTAGGCGTTTTCTTGCATGTGTTAGGCGGGTAGTCGTTTTTGTCCGTCAATTGATTATCGCATGTTTCGTCTAGTTACATGATGTGATAGTATGTTGTATCATTGTTGTCTATTGCATGAATGCGTAAGTTGTGTTTTTCATCTCGTTGATTTGATTAATTATTGTTGTTTTTTTCCTTCCTGGTTAAAAAAAAGAAAAAAATTGCACTTCCTACATCGCATGTGGTCATAACAGATGAGGTTGTTATATATTGTATCAAAGCGGGTTCAACCCTCCAACTGTGGATCACCATGCTTTCCACTGCAGTAAACCCTTGAGTATTAAAATAGCACTAAGTAAAACTTTACCGCGCCCATGCGGTGATCTTGATGAGAGGACACCACAGAGGTTCACAATGGGTTTCGTGGAAGGAGGTGAGATGCCTCCAGAGGTGCCCACACCCTCATAGTCTAAATCAAAAGGGGAAGAATAAGGCCTTGGGTTGGATTCGTTTGTTGTAAGGGAAGATGATGGTCTGACAAGGTTCTTCCAGAGATTGTTAGAGGCCTTGATTCACCATCTATACTGAGATGAGGCCAGGGTGCCTGTAACTTTGAGGGTCCACAATGTGCCCAACCAGTAGCGTTAGTATTCAATGCGAACTCGAGAAGGTCAAATTTCCCAAGTTCTTTGGTGCCCTAGACGACGCAGCCACCGAGGCATGGTAGGAGAATATGGCTATGTGATTTGTGCTATGAGAATATACCTCCAACACAAAGGTCCACATGGAGGTATTTCAACTGAAGGGGAGTGCTCTTCTATGGTGGAAGACGATCCTGCCGCATTTGAACATGGCCGTCGAAGACGTGTCATGGGAACTGTTCAAAGAACGGTTCCAGGAGAGGTATCCTTCTAAGGAATTCGTTGGGCGTCAACTCAATGATTTCAACGCTTTGTGATAGGGCGATCGTACGGTGCCCCAGTACGAGGCCTATTTTTGGAGATACTTTGGTATGCTCCGCACCTTTTATTGAGAAAATTAAGGGCAACAAGTTTGTCTTGGCCTTAGTGTTAGGATCCAACTTCTAATTTGGGTATCGAGAATAATGGACCGAAGAAAGTGTGTTGGAATGTGGGGAGCCACACTATAAACATGACTGCCCTATGGAGAGGACCAGAGCATCTGGATCAGCCAGACCCACTATCGTGGGAGTTTGGGCAAGGCCTAATGGATTAATGTAGTGGTGAGTAACCACCGGGAAGAGCACCAGTCAACTGTGCTCGAGACATCAGATTCCATCACTGACCAAACCCTTAGTATTTTAATAGATCCTGGTGCTACTGATTTTTTTTTTTTTTTTT
>ML813684.1:6687-28855 GCA_009831015.1 Picea engelmannii
CGTAGGGTAGAATACCCCACAACAGGTGGGCACAAACCAACCCCTACGTTGACGACGCCCGGTTGGGGATTATCAATCATTGGAACCGTGGATGCCCCCAATGAAGGGTCGGGTCTAGAGAATGAAAATTGATCAATGGTCATGATTTGGCCCTTATGTGGAAACAATAAGACCTGGAAAACTATAGCGACCACTGCTTGCATGGAATAGGTCCAACCCCTACCTAACAAGAGATTGTAGTTGAGGGATGCTTCGACTACTTCTACCTCGACGCACATAGTCTTCCCTCCTAACTGCATGGAGAAAGAGGGGATGATGCCATGTGGTCGGAACGAATGACTGTTGAAAGTGATAAGAAGAGTAGGTGACTGAGACAAAACGGGCTGGCCAATGGCCTTCCAACATGCCAACGATATGACGCATGTCAAGGCACCCTCATCAACCACTGTGCGGAAAATGTTTCGAGTAAAAGTTTTCGTGGGGTAAGACACTACTATATGAAATTCTACATGGTAAGGGAGATGAGGTTTTAAGTCGATTATATCTAGCATGATTGTACTCGGATTATCCTAAAGCGGCTAACAAAGCTTTCTTCTGGGAAGGGAAGCTTTGGAGGACCTCCAAAGCGAACATCTCACAAGGGGTTTGAGACAAATCCTCCACCACCAAATAGTTATGGGCGGCCCTTGTGTTTGGGTTGTGAGAAGCTTTCTTGAATGCACCTTTTGGGATGTGTATCATTGTTTCACCAAAATTGTTCTCGATCTGGAGAGGAAGAGATGGGATTTCAGCTTCTTTTCCTTTCTCAGAGGTGCTTGGCTTACTGTAGTCATGTGCTCTAGTTGATATAAAAGCATCACCTTTCATCATATACACATTCGTGGATGTAGAATTGTTCGAAGATGGAGAGGGTCCTTGATTGCCCCCTTTCGCGCTTGTAGAGTCTTGGGTTAGGTTTTTCCCATGTTGGAATGGATTCGTTAACACAATAGGTTATTGTTGTGACACAAACTTTTGGGCGTCTGCAAGCCGAGGGAACTGGTGGGTCGGGTGGTCTTCCGCATATAGGTTACATGGATACTTTGCCTTTCATTTCTCAATGTTTCCCCCACCAGCATTATTAGTGGGTTTCTTATCCCCCTTACCCTTCTTAAGTTGTTTTTTCTTTCCATCAGGTTGTTGGGTGGCCTTCGGATTTGTCGATTTCACATTGTGTACATCCGATGTTTGGGTAGGGGGAGTTGCTGAAATAGTAGTTTGGTTGGCCGTTGTGTGTTGTATAGACAATTTCTTCAATTGTTTTTTCAGTTGTTCAGCAGGCTTGGTTTGTATAGAACCTACAATACCATCGGCATGTGGTTCATCTCTCTGTCAATTTTTATCAAGTATGGATCGTGGTGCATCCTACAAAATCTCATACAATAAAACAGATTGAGAATAAATGAGCTCAAGTTGTTGAGCTCTCATGATGGCATCTTCTTCGGAAAACACTCTCGACGTTGCAATGTCTTTGGATAGTTGGGGGACCAAAGACTTAAGGAACCACTCAAGCACAAATATTGGTGGGACTGGTACCTTAATCAAACTCTTCCGGCGTCTCCATTCCCAGATGTGATTAGAGATATGGTCCGCTTTTGTCTGTTCGAAATTGGCTAGAAATTTCGTCCGGTGTCGTATCTCATAGGTAATTGGAAATGGTTTAGGAATTCCATTGCCAAGTCGTCAAAGGAAGAATATCTCGAGCAATTGAGCTCGATGTACCATTTCCCAGCACTCCCAATGAGAGTGTGTTGAAACAATCACAATTGTACGGAGTCATCTTTTAATGAATTAGACGAGCACCAAAGATGGAAGGTGTTCACATGATCCCCTGGATCTTTGTTAGGCTTGGCTTCAAAATTTGGTATGTCCAAAGGCAATTTCGTTGGCATAGGGGGCCAACGTGGATCGTGACAGATGGGGTCATTCAACAACCTTGTCAAGTCTGGAAAATGTAAGGTTGACAAGAAAGGTAGTTTTGGTTGTTGTTGATGATAACCATGGAAAAAGGGGCCTGGAGTTTGATTGGCACCAGGTTGCCAGGAAGAGTTGAGTTACTGGTCGGGGTTCTGGTAAAAACCATGGCCATGACCAACGTATGGATTTTGCTTTTGAGGAGACATCATCGGTTGATTCCTGAAATAGGACGTAGATGGTTGGGCATGCATTACATTCAAAGGACTTGGGGAAGGGTTTCCCCATGTCGATCCCATGGGCATAGGTATTGCACCTTGCCCGGGGTTCCATTGGTTGTGAAAAGAATTGCCCCAGATCGACATTCCTGATGAGGGAACTGATCCTTGCCAAGAATTCCAAGGTCCTGATGTGGAAGAATTTACCGGGTTTGCCCCCTGCGCAGGAATAGTACCCTGCATAGGATTAGGTTGGCCATAACTGGGGTTGCCCTCGATTGTGAAAGCGGCTGACGAGAAAGAATTGTTACCAAATGTACTGAACAAAGAAAATGGTGTCGACCCTACTGACACACTATGAGAAGGTGGTCCTTGACTCCCTACTCCAAGTGAACTATGGTGTGTGTTTGGCCCAGCAGTTTGCTGGTGAGTACCGTCGAGTGAAGGGGATGAAGGAGGTATATGACCTCCCCTGTAAGGGAAAGCATTAAAGGGAGTTGAAGTTCTCCCCATGGGTCCTTGCAAAGGAGCGTTAGAGCTCCCTACCCCCAGACCTAAAGTCTGTAAAGTGGAGTAGGATAGTACAGGGCTTGTACCTGTGCTAGGCATCCCATATGAGAATAGAGGGCCTGCCACACTTTGTGTGAAAGGAGAAGTATCCATCACCAAAGATGGGATCAGACCACTACTCGAGGTAGAGTCAATTGATACCATGGTGTCTCGGATGGACGACGGTGGGGTAGGAGGTGGAACACCCCCTGTGACGACAACCATGGAGGGAACATTAGGATTCCCAGAAGAAGAGACAAAATTTTCTTCCATTACTGTTAGCTTTAAAGGTGCAGAAAGGTCCTTTAATAGAAGTTGGTCAGGTGTGGTTTCTTGTGACCCGGTCGCTTCAAAAGACCCTTGTTGGTCTATCTTTCTCCTTAGCGGTGGCGGGGGTGGCTCCAATGTAACCGGTGGCAAGCCAAGAATCCTTCATGACCGACGGAGCTTGTGATCCTCCACTGTGTGAGAATATCAAATACACACTATGGTTTTCTATTCTTTCAAAAACAACACACACTAGAAAAAAGTCCCTACAAGATAAAACAAGAAAACACTAAACTAGTTGGAAGAATAGTTACAACAACCAACACTAGAGAAACTTACCAGTGCAAGTGAAACTTGAAAACGGAAGCACCCTATGGGTATACTTTGCAAAGCGTGGCTCGATGTATTTCCTAGGTACCGTGGTATACCCCCGCAGTCACCTGTGTATGTCTCTAAAAAGATAGGCAACTAGGTTTCTAGCATGCGAACAGTCACCAGGCGGGTACAATCGACAGTCGGGTAGACCACAATGAGCAGGGTATTGAGCCTTAAACCTGTAAAGGGTATCGAAAGTAATTGGTCTGGAAGAAAAATGAGGACCTCGAACGGATTCAAGACCCATGAAGCTCCGTGGCAAATGCAATTGATGGAATCCCAATACAAGCCCTCTATATGTGTTCTCTACTATGATTGGTTCGGCTTTGGAGGGGTTATCTCTACTACCTTTCTGCACGCGACCTCGTGTTTAGCCCCTGTGTTAGAGGGGGGTTCCGGATAAATTTCATGATACTGGACTTTTAACACTCCCTAGCTCAGACTCCAATGTTTGATTTAATGGCCTTAAAGAGTTTCCTCTCTAACCTAATTCAAGGCCATAACCCTAAACTAGTTGGTTGACCCTACAAACATAAAAAGTCTAATTAATTTTAGATTTAGCGTTGATTTTTATGGCTTGTATTAAGTCAAAGGTTATGAAAGTGAAACTAGTGATGTTTTGAGAGACGAAAAGAAAGATAAACAGAAAGATGGAAACAAAACACTTCTTGACAACTTCAGATTTGCTCTTTTAAATTCTTTAACCAGCTTTTCAAAATAAATTTTTCTAAGATCTTTGAACAACAAACTCAAAAAAGGATTTCACTCAACTACGAGCTACTTATCGTCTAAGTAAACCGTCAATAACTTATGAAAGCAAAGACTTTTCCTGGTTACTAATGCAAACCAACAACTATTTAACCAAACAAAGAAATAAAAGATTTTTTTTTTATTTGAATTCTCACAAAGAAAAAAGGAAAAATATCAACAAGTAAAGACCACGAAAACTTATGGCCTAAGCATGGATCGCAAAGAGTCACTTTAAAAATAACACATAAGCAGATTAAAATGGACTCTCACACTTATCTAAAAAACCTATAAAAGGAAAATTTTGAGGAAATATTCTTAATGAAAAAGGAAGCTATTGTTGTGATCAAACCTAAGTTATTGACCACTATGACAGAGATCCAAAAACCTGAGAGGTATAACTATTGACAAAGGAAAGGATGACTGCCTCTCCTTAAACAAAAAATTTCTCCTTGGGAACGCTGCTAATAGTTCAACAACCAGTGTGTGCACGCAAGCTGTGTAAATTGATGGCATGTGTACATGCGTGCAGGCCTTATGCAGGCCACGTGTACTTATGAAAATCTCAAAAAATGAAAAGAGAAGCAATCAGGCACTGGCAGAGACTACTGGTATTGAGGACCAGAAACTCTTGAAGACCTAGAAACTCACTTTGACAGAAAAAAGAAAACTATTCAAAGAAAATTTCATAGAACAAACCAATCTGAGGTGGAACCTAAGCTATAAACTGCAAACAAAAAAGACTAGAATGAGTTCCAGAAAACCCCTGAGAAGGATTACTTTTGATAGGGGAGAGGATGATTGTCTCTCTAAAAGAAATTTTCTGAAATCATACATGTGACTGACACTTCCTCAACTAGTGTGTACACGCGGGCTCAGCAAAGGTGTGGCATGCATACACGCGTGCAAACCTTATACAGGCCACGTGTACCTCTGTGGGTCTCGTAAAAAAAAATGCAGTCAAGCAAAGAGATAGAGACAACTGGTATGGAAGACCAGAATCTCTGTTAGCTCAGACTTTTGCAGAAACTTTAAAAACAAGGAATGAAACCAGTTTTTAAAAATACCCAAGAAAAAATATTCCCAGAAACCCTAGAGATCCCCAATACGGTCGCCAATTTTGTTGTGGGTGGGAAATCCCCCTACGGACTAGCACTTAGGGTTTATCATGGATGTAGAAAATACCTAAAGATTCCTACTTTTTACCATCATCCCAGACCTAATCCCCATTATTCTTAAACAAATACACAGTTAAGAAGATCAAGTGAACATACCTTATTTCCGGCGTTTGATATCGATCCCTCTTCATGCTTGGTCTCTCTTTGACTGCAAATATCCTCCCAAGGCTGTCCTGCATTCAAAAAACACAAACAAAGAACTACACATGCATTTGATCTACAGATTAATGGGTTAGAGATTTAATCAACATGTACACAATAAACAATGAATACCTCATATGGTGGGATGGGAAAAATACTTATTTATTATTAACTTCACTAGAGCAACTTACAATATATGGTCAACACTGCTCCTTGAAACTGGTTCTGGGCTCCTCTTCAATTGTCCTCCAACTACTTTGCTCTATACTTCTCTTTGCACAAGGATGGCTAAAGGTTGGGACAAGGGGAATGCTCAATTGGGTATAGTCTCTTTACTATGATTTTCCTTTTTTTTTTAATGGGACCCTTACCCCTTCTTTTATAGGCTAGAAGGAGATAGGTATTTGGTCGAATGACCAACAATGCATGGTCGAAAGGTTTAGTTAACTTGCCCAAAGGTGTGTGTTCTGTCAGCAACTTTCCTTTTTTCGTACTTTTGTAAGTACACGCGGGCTGTATTGGGGAAGCTAGCGTGTACACGCATGCAGTAATGGAGCAGGGCGAGTGGGCCTTTATAAAGGGGGTTTTTAGAAGAGTTGTTTAGTAGTGTTTTGGCAAAGAAAGAGTTTGAGATGGCCTGATGCCAGGTAAGTATGTTTGGTGCAATTTAGATTTATAACACTTGGCCGCAAGAAAATTCCTACCAAGGTACCAACACCCAACAAGAAATTTAGTGGCATCAAATTTCTCTCGAAATATTATCCCTATCGATCCCCTTGAAAACATATGATATGTATGGATATACCCAGGAACTGACCTCCAATTTTCATATAACTAGGAACCCATTGTTGTGATAGAAACTCTCCTACCACATAATTTACCCACCAATTATAAACCATCCAGTTTGACCATATGCACCACCCTCAGTTATTTCCCACTACCAGAGACATTCCACCACCTCTCGTCTTAACTAGCTTCCATCCCCCCCCCGAAAAAAAAAAAACAGAATGCAGAGGACTGGAAGGACTACCCTAAATAGATTATATCTTTGATTTACCTCCTCAAGTACCCCAAAAATATATGTCATTCTTCGATGCAACTACCATTGTACCACACTTGTATGCCTTTGTATCCTGCCTCTAATCAACACATGGATGAGACTGATGTGTTCCCACATCTTGGCCATGCAATGATGTTCCAGAGGGTTGGAATTCATACTGGGCTGGAAGGATATTGATACCACAACTATCCAGTTGTTTCTCTAGGAACAAAGGGATCCATGGTACCAAAAACCTCTCAAACCTCTATCTAGCCCCTCGAATACCTCACCTTTGACAAGCGATCTGAGTAATCATTAATGCATGGATTAAAAATTATTTGATCCTTGGTGATATAGTATTCTAAATAGTCTATGAGTGGACAATAGTTGTCCATAGTTCCTATTCTAGGCTTAAACCTATGAATATCAAAGTCGAGGCCTAGGCTCTAATCCCAACCAGTCACCACCATTCTCCATTAGCTAGGGTTTCACCTATGCTAGCATTGTCTCACCAACAAGAACAATGATTTATGCAAATTATTTTTCATTCGTGAAAGAGAGATTTTTATATTACAAGATTTCTACATGTTATGCAAAAAAAGAAGTTAATGTTGTATATATTTGTTAATGGTTTATATTCTCATTATGCAGTAATACATATTATTGTTCATATATTCATTATTGAATTTTTTTTCCAAGGAAAATGGGAAATTTAAGAGATACTTCCTCTCCTTCATGGAAAATCAAATACTTGTTAACAAGAACTTAAACAAATTCCCAATAACATTGGTCACAACCAATTAAACTAACCCCTTGATTAATTCATTATTAATGATTTATAATCTTATTAAAAAATGTAAGAAAATATCATCAAACCAAAAAAACTAATTAAATATTTTCATCATTTACACAATCTCACCTTCAATATTATTCCTAAATTTGAAAAAAAAATATTTAATTAAAAACCCAAACCCCAACAACAACCTTCTTATATATATTTTTAATATAAAAAGCACCATACCATACATCTTGTTACCCTCACATGCCCAGGGGTAACTGGAGGAGATCATGTCTCGAGGCCCGCAATGGTGAACATGATCCTGATCATGATGATGATCAACATGTCCATAGATGGAAGCCCATTAGCCCCCCTTATTTTCCTCCCAGCGCAGGTCAACTAAGGCTTGTCACATTCAAGCAACCCATAGCATGAGATATGGTAAGCCATTGTCACCATGAGGTATGTTAGTCCTTATTTCATGCAAAGTGTTGTTCTTCATTTATCGAGCATGTGGATGAGGATATTTGGTTGAAGTCAGATAATGGATCACTGGTTTGGGAAATTGTGTTAGTTTCCTTGTTTCACCTTGGTGGTAATCTTTTGTGCCCTAGTCATGTGTTATCACCGCCTAGGGAAATGGGGTAATACAGGGGGGCCCTCCCAAGGGTAACGTCCCACTCCCAACCATACTTAACACCTTCCATATTAAATCCTTTCACATATCCTAAACTTCGGCTATGGTCCATTCTCTCATGATAAGAGGGGATAAAGGCCCAGAGGTTGTTCACAACTGTTATAAAAGAATAAGAAAATGATGCTAGAAAATAAAGTGAACGTAGAAAACTAGTACCACCAAAATTTGGTCCAACTTGAGCTCTACTCTTTCAATGCTCGCCATGGTCCAAAAAAAATGATGCTATAACCTAAGACCCTATATAAAAGGGGACATGAAAATTTGCAAATATAAATGAAATCATGAACTAGAAAACAGAAAATAGGGGTTTGGAAAAAGGTGGAACGCAAATATGGGGTGACTCAAGAGAAAGTATACCCTCCACAAAGGTGCTCATAGAGATGTATTAACACCATAACCCATGAAGTAAGCCCTGAAACAATATCACTTTCACACTTACTCTTGGTGGGGTTTTGCTTTCCCTTGTCACTCTTGGGACATATCCCTCTACCTGGGTTGTTTTATTTCTTGTCTAGGTGGAACACCTAATAAGGTTGAATGAAGGCCCTCCCATACTTAATCTTGGTAACTCACATGGGGTCTTGGATTGGTGTGATGCTTGAAGGGGATACTGAGGTGAATTATCTTACATGGCTTATGTCTACAACATACTTTGCATGTTTTAAATATTGATGTTTCTTATGAACTTTGGTTAACCTTGATTTCTACTTTGGCTTGTGTTGGATGGCCCTAACATGGTTCTTGAGGGACATCCTGGGCTTGTACCAAGATGTTGTGCCTTTATTGCAAGACTTTGGCACATGTGATGGAGAGTAGTGGGTTATCTAGTGACTCACCACCCTTAGACAATAGCTCTCAAATTCTTAGAACCTTGGACAATGGACATATGGTCTTGGTTTGAGTAGTTTTGGTAATTATTCCACACATATGGGCTAAAATCCCACAAGCTAGGTAGACTACCCTATGGTTGTTGTGCATAGAGGATAGTGGACATTGCAATAACAGGCCCTTGCACATTATTCATAAACATGATTTCATCTCCCTCAACCCTGGACATGGCCTTTGGAGGCCCTTGACATCGCCCTCTAGTATTTGAGGTCATCTTCTTGGCTAGGGTTTGGTGGATGGTTTGGTTCCAAAGATTATTGTCAAAGATGTGGGTGAGGACACACCTCACTTCACACTCTTTCACCATCAAAGGATGTTACTTGGCCTTTGGAGGCCCTTCATTTTCTTTTAGAGGCATGACAACACCCTCTCTTAGCTTGATGTCACATTTTTGGAGCATGACGTCACCCTTTCTAGGGTTTTATGATGTATATTTGTATTTTGTAATTATGTCAAAGGAAAATTAATGGTTCGGCCCCATTTCTATTTTGTAGTTGACAAATTATGTGGAAAAATGTATTAGGGTATCCTCATATAAAAACGATACCCTCACAATTAATTTTATCATCATATTTTCTCACCATTTGTGAGAGTACTTCTGAAATTTTAGCCCATTAAGGGTTACTATATCTTCTCAACTCATGCACTATACTTGGAAGGTCACTCGTGGATGGTTTTTATTGGTTTTGGATGGAAATTTCTGCAATCATGGTTTCTTGGATGAAGTAAGTGAATATTATGTAATTTATCCTTACATTATTGATTTTTCATGGTAATTTTGTTATTTTATTCTAGACGTCTTGCTTGGTGAAACCCTAAGAGAGGAACATACGTTCTTCTTCCTCTCACAAGGTAATTTTGTCCAAAATTTGTGAAGTATCCTTGCTAGGGTTAGAACCCTAAATCCCTAAATTGAGAGCACTTTAGGATTTTAGCCCTCGAATTTTTATTTTTGATCTAGTTGAAGTCTCAAGAAGGGAGGAACAACTTCTAGAGCCCAAATGTGATTGCACCCTAGAAGTTATTCTCCTTAAGATCTAGCACCTAAGGCCCAAATATGCTTGCACCTTAGGGTTTAGATCCTATCTCTTGGCTACAAATAAATCAATCTTCAAGATTAGTTGCATTTTTTGTTATAAGACTCCATAAAACTTTAAAGGCACTAGTCTTAAAGCATTCTCATGATGAACTCACTCTCTCAAGCATTCTATTAACTTCACTAACACTAACATTGGCAAACTCACTAATCTTCTTGTTGTTGTTACAAAAATTTTCTACAACCATATGAAAACACTCTAATTTGTTTCATACACTCTTGTAAAGGTGGCCTAACTCATTCAAAAATAGCATTTAACAATTGGATAATAATATAGTGGATGTATCCTAAATTTTCATGGTCAATTGTTGCATTTATGAGCATTAAAATTTGATGTCATTACAAATTATTTATTGCTGTCATATAATTATTTACTGCTACAAATTTGTACCACCCATTGCAACTTATCCTATATAGTGTCATAAGAGGTTGTTCTTGCATAATTTAGCTTGGAAATTGTTACATGTATGTTGCAAAGTGTTCTTGTTCCGAGCAGGTACTCAAATAACTTCACATATCTTATATTTCCTTAACCTAGACCATTTTTCCATGATCAAGAGAGGGGGGAGTAGGATTGGCTACTATACTTGCTACTTTGAAGCCTCCCTTGTGGTGGACAACCTCCATCACTAAAATGAGGAAAGTCTCTACTAAAATGATAGTGATAGGTTCTTCCATAATTACACAAAATTTGGGGGACTTGTAGTGGACTTTACACAATTACAAATCCTATGATAAAACATCTCATTTACCAAATGTACACATTTAAAAAAAAATTACATTAACATTGAAAACAATATATAAATTAAAATTAATATTTAAATTTATTAAACTTACACATTAAACTTATATAAATTAAATAAAACTAAAATAAGAAACAACAAAATTATTAAATGAAATTTTGTAACTTCAAAAATAATTCAAACACACATACTTAAAATTTCTCTTGTTTATTTTCATCCCAATATGTGAAGATATCAAACAGCAAAAAAGACGCATGGAAAATTTAATAACTACAAAGAAATTAAAGCTAAAAGAATAATCTTGAATAATACAAAGAGATGTCAAGAAGCTTAACTAATCACCATTTGTTTTTCTTCTTAGTCACATAGGAGATGGCATGTGACCTTGACTTTACATAGGAAAATTATGATATATATCATAACCAACTTTCCATCTTAACAAATTTAATGGTTTTTCATTATTTAACATTTAATGCTAGCCAACTTCCAAATCCAACCAATACCAATCAATCACTTGTAGTAGATTGTGTACATGACTTGGTCAAGCATTCCCAAAGACCAATACAATAATTCAATTCCACTATGATTTGATAAAAGGAATTTGTTATGCCACCTAATTCAATTAGGTGCACTTAACATAAAACCTACACTTGTATATACTTGTCCACTTATATATATTGTGCACAATTATTGGTGAATCATATCCATGTATGCATATCATGAGACACTAGGCAGCTACCATTTCCTTTGGCTCATCAAATTTGAAGTTTGTATGTGCCTATGATTTATGGTGCATTAGCGTGGACTAGTAACACCATTTTTTAATGCTATGATTTATGGTGCATTGAAATTGGTGATGACACACATATGTTTCTCCTAGCACCAATGTGTTAATTAAATTTATAAATAACACTTTGCTATAACTATGTTTTTTCAATTTATTGACCTCGTTGATTCTTTTATAGATGACTCATTGGAATAGTTATGGTGCTACCCTACATAATCAACTCATTGCATTGGCAGGCATGTGATTTTCTCTCATAGTGCATTGACATGGTATTGAAAGCATGGATTTACGATGCATTAATTAATACAAGTGCATCGGTATTAGTGTGTCTATGTATGGAATCAAATAGGAGCACTAAAGATACTGCACTTACAAAAACTAGGGACACTGTTGGTTTTTTTTTATATTATGATTGTTATTTTAATACATGTTGTATGTTTTACACTTATATTTTCTTAATGAGGTTTGTATGTGAATTGGGGATGGTCATAATAGGAGAAAATTTATTCATATAACCTTGCGTATGTTTGGGAGGCCTGAGAGAGGGAGAGGTGTTTATTTCCTCATCTATTTGTTACAAAGACTTGTCTCCTTTTGAGGGATGTTGGCCTTCTCAAGTTTTTTGAGAAGGTTAAATCCATCAAGGTGAACACATTGAGTTGTGCCAGTTGATCCTTCATTGGGATCATTGTTAATAGGTATTTAGGGTTGGTCTTGATCTGTGATACCAACCTTGCATAGAGGAGGACATGTATTTCATACTAAGATTATCTAGGAGTGGGGGGGATTTTTCCCATTTCCCTGATGTACTGGTTGGTTTTGTAGAGAGAGATAATAGGCATATGTTCATACACATGTCACTCCAAATATTACTAATTCTAGTGATTTCCAAGTCACTAGAGAGTAGTTGCACTTGAATTTTTTCATAGCTAAGGAGGTTAGGTGCTAGTGCCTTGTCATCACTGCACCGGTGCACCATACCACTAATGGGAAACACAAGGTTTACTTATGATGCATTATGTAGATATCCTTGTTCAACAAACTAGATCAATCAAGTGGTCCTCTATTCTACTATGATAGTTTTGTATTGCTTTGGATAGATGTTTAAGTGTGTTAGAGGGGAGAAAAATCTTCCCCTTTGATTCAAAGTCTCTATTTTATTTATTTTCCTAGATGTTTCTAATGAGTTGGTTGTCATTTGATTTCCACAATCCTAGAAAAATAAACATTGTGTGTATGCACACATGGGGCTAGATGTTTCCCAAGAGGGCCCAACTAGACTTCTCATGTAAGGATGTGGGTGAGGATGTCGTTCTATGTTAGGTAGTGAGGATGATCACATCCTTAACCTTGTTTCATATTATTATGCGGAGATTTACTAGAAGGGATGTTTGAACCTCTTGTTTAGTGCAACCAAGCCACCAAACAACATGAGTAATATTATTGTGAAGTTTTGATTAGTCTATTTGCATAATTTATTTTCAAACTTAATGTACATAGATTATAAGAGTTTGCTTAGATTGTCTAATTGTTGTCTATTATTTTGTAGATTCCAACTAATATGGTGGTGAGGGACCTTTTCCCCAACTTGAAGTGGAAATGGTTGAGGTCGATGACTTGGCTCAAGAGTGTAGACCTAACATGCACCGGATTTGATTAGATCTTTGATTTTGTTACTAGGTCACTACTCAATTATGCACAATAACCAACTACGAATTCCAACTATTGCAACCTAGATTGATTTCGTAGGATCTTAAGCTCGCAAGGATATTTGAGAGTGTTCCTTAAGATATGACATTATCATTGTGAGGACTGAGGTACACCAAGCTACATGATGTTCTTTTCTATCTCCTTACATTTATTCTTCTTCATCATCTTCAGATAACGAGACGTTTGTTGGGTATGTATTATATTTTTTGAATGGATAGTGTCATGTCTTGTATGTTGTGTCGGAAGGCTCCCCTTGTTCATGGGTTCAAGGATGGAGACCCTAAAAAAAACTTGGATGGTTTTTGGTCTCTTTTTGGTCTGTTTTTGGGTCGTTTTTTACCAACAATTTTCCATTCCATTGTAATATAATTGTGGTTAAGAAAACTAATCTAGGTTAATAGATTAGGGTTTTGGATGCCACATAGTCATATATATTGTATTGTAAAAAGGTGAAGTTAATACAATGAGAGTTAGAGGTGTGTCTCTAAACATTTTTTGGTTTTCCTAGTTAAGGGTTTCCGAGGTAAATTTCTGAATACTGTGAGTGAATGTTATTTTTTTACTTTCTATTTTATAAAGAATCTATGTGTGCATTATTATATTGTAAAGGTTTAAAATTTACATTTGGTAGCAGAGCCAGGTTATGGGCTTTAGGGGGATTCCTTTGTTTCTAAGAGTTTGATTATCTTAGGTCTGTGATAAACCTAGTTTCAGTGGGAGCTCTACAGTGGTGAAAGAGAATGGCGAGCATTTCTAAAATGGAGATTGATAAATTCAATGGGAAAATATTTGAGCTATGGAAGTTGTATAAGGAGGATATTTTTATATCTGACAAAGAACAATGGGTTGATGTGGATATTAGTACTACACCTATGAGTATGTCGATTGAAGATTGGACGAACTTGGATAGGAAGGAAAATAGCACAATTGGGTTGTCTCTTTCAGATTCAATGTTATTGAATGTCCTAGGAGAAGCTGCAACCAAAGTATTATGGGATAAGTTAGGGGATTTGTATTAGTCTAAGTCACAGGTAAACAAACTTTTCCCGTAGAAGAAGTTGTACCCCCTAAGGATGAATGACAAAGACTCAATGAGAGAGAATCTAAATGACTTCAATACCATGGTAAGTGAGTTGTTGTCTATATCAAAATTTATGATGAAGATAAGTGCATTAGTTTACTATGTTATTTGCCAGATTCATGTGATAGTTTGGTTGTAGCTATTGGGAGTAATGCAACCACATCAAAGTTTGATGATGTGGTTTCATCCTTGTTATCGGAAGAAATGATGAGGAAAACCATCGATAGTCAAAGAATGGACGCCTTGTCTATAAGAGGACATTCCCTGAATAGAAATAAATATAAGTCCTCAAGTGCGAGATCTAAATATATAGGTAGATCTAAATATCCAAGAAAATACTTAAGGAAAGGTTGGAAATGTGTTAAAGTTGGGTATTACAAGAAGGATTGTATATCTAAAATTGTTGAGAAAGGGAATGGATTCGATAATATTCCATCCACATAAGGGAAGACATTCTTAGAGGAAGGATGGGATGTGTACTTGGATTCTTCAAGCACACATGCAGATCATGATGTATGGTTGATTGACTGACATGCTTATTTTCATATGACTCCCCACATGGAGTGGTTTTGTGAATTTGAAAAGTATAATGGAGGTAATTTTTTTCTAGGGGATGACTCAACAACCAGAATAATAGGACAAGGAAAATTCAAATTGTTGCTCAATGATGGAAGGATTATAACACTCCCTAGGATTTGTCACATTCCATAGCGGGACAAAAACTTGATATATGTAAGTAAGATGAGTGATGTAGGTGTGTGTACTATGTTTGAAAATAAAACCTGTAAAATGGTTTGAGGAGCAATGGTGTTGATGAGGGGAGTTTGGAATGGAACTCTATACAAGCTTTTGGGAAGAACGATCACTAATGGGTGTGACATCTCTATTGTTCTTAAGGGTGGAAATGAAGAAGATAGAACCCCTACTATCTCTGGAGAAAAGACAATCATGTGGCATCAAATACTGGGAAATATCATAGAGAAGGACCTTCAAGCATTACATGGTAAAGGTATGGTTGAAGGTATATCTAATTGCACATTATATTTTAATTTATGTGAACATTGCATATATGGTAAGGAGAATTTGTTAAGGTTCTCATCTGATTCTACAATATTAAAGGGAATGTTAGAGTTAGTAGATAGTGAAATTTTTGTACCTATGTGTGTTCCATCATTAGGTAAATCTATGTAATATGTTTCACTCATAGATGATTTCTTGAGGAACACATGGATTTATTTCCTATGAAATAAATTTGAGGTCTTTGGTAAATTTATAGAGTTTAAGTATCTTGTGGAGAATCAAAGAGAAGAAAATAAAAGAGTTGAGAACATATAATGTTCGAGAGTTATACGAGAATGAATTGAAGGAATTATGTAAGAAGCGCAGTATAGCAAGACAAAAGACTTCTCCATACACACCAAAATAGAATGGGATTGCAGAAAGGATGAATAAGACGCTGATGGAAAAAACAAGGAGAATGCTTCATTGTGACAAGTGAGGACATGAATTCTAGGCAGAGATAGTGGGTACTACATGTTACCTGGTAAATTGATCACTCTCATCCACGTTGGTGGACCAAAATTCGCATGAGGCATGGACTGGTAAAAACCCTCTCTTAATCGTCTTAGATTTTTTAGTTGTAATGATTGCATACATGTTCCAAAGAATTAAGTTGGACAATAAAGTTGAAAAGTCTATCGTTATTGGTTATAAAGATAGTACAAAAGGCTATAAATTTTGGAACCTATTAACTAAGAAGATTGTTTACAGTCGAGATGTTGTTTTTATAGAGGTTAAATACATTCCCATACAGAAATTCCTACCAAAGGAAAAAGAACCAAGGACAATAGAATTTGAATTGGAGGGTGAAGAATTTGACTCAACAAAAGAACATGTAGTAAAAGAAGAAGAAGGACCCCATACTCCAATATTGAGGAGATCGGTTCTAGAAATAAGGAAACTAGAAAGGTATACTCCACCTAATTTTCATTCTAGTATTGCTTTATCTATTATTGATGATGATCCCATAATTGTTAGGGAGGCAATGGATTCAGAGGATGGTAAACTCTATAAGAAGGCCATGGTTGAAGAAATGGTGACAATGGATAAGAATGAGGCTTAGGATCTAGTTGAGTTTCCAACTGGAAGAAATCCTATTGGTATCAAATGAATGTTTAAGAAGAATTTGAACACAAAAGGTTGAGTGGAGAAGTATCAATATTGCATAGTAGAAAAGGGATATTCCTAGGTGGAGGGAATTGATCTTGGCGAATTTTTCTCTCTTGTTGCTAAATTAACTTCTATTAGATTTATTTTGTCTATCACTGCTACTTTTGATCTTGAAGTAGAGAAGATAGATGTAAATACAACATTCCTAGATGGGGATATTAACAAAGAAATCCACATCAAACAAGTAGAAGGTTTTGCAATGAAGGGAAAGAAAGAGCTAGTTTGCACACTGAAAAAGTCTCTATATGGGTTAAATAAATCTCCAAGAATGTGATATCAAAAGTTTGATACTTGTATTTTGGGACTTGGTTTTTCAAGGAGCAAGGTGTATTCCAAGATAGTTGGTAATTATTTTGTTTATGTGGTCTTGTATGTTGATGATATGTTGTTGATTGGAAACAACAAGGATATCATCAAGGATGTAAAAAATCAGTTATCTTCTAAATTTGATATGAAATATCTTAGTGCTAATTTTTTTATTTTGGGCATGGAAATTAAAATAGATCTATCAAACAAAAAACTTTGGTTAAATTAAAATAATTATGTGGAGACATTATTACAGAGGTTTAATATGAAGGAGTGTAAACCAATCAAGGTCCCTATTCTTGTAGGTGTAAAGTTATCTGCAGATCAGTGTCCCGAGACACAATAAGAGGAAGAGGGCATGCCTCATTTTCCTTATGCTATAAATGTTGGTAGTTTGATGTATGTAATGGTCTATACAAGACCAGACATTGCCCATGTAGTAGGAGTTTTGAGCAGGTATATTTCAAAACCGGGAAAGGAGCATTGGGCAGTTGTAAAGAGGGTCTTTAGGTATTTGCATGGCACTACAAATTATGCAATTTTATACCAAGGAAGACATAGACTAGACAGAGTGTCATATGTACATGGTTTTTTTGATGTAAACTAGGATGGAGATATGGATCGCAGAAGATCTACAAGTGGTTATGTGTTTAACTTGTTTGGAGGTGCAATTAGTTAGATGAGCAAGATACAATCTGTAGTTTCACTCTAAACTATAGAACTTGAATACATGGCAACCACTCATGCAAGTAATGAAGTTGTATGGTTACAAATATTATGTTCAGGTATTGGGTTTGTACAACAAACTATAAGGTTAGATTGTGACAGTCAGAGCACAATATTTATGGCAAAGAACCTTGTTTATCATTCTAAAACGAAGCATATTGATGTTCGATATCACTTTTAGAGACATGGTTGAAGACAACAAGGTGATACTGAAGAACCATAAAATTGAGCTTAGAATAAATCGAGTTATAATGTCACCTTATTATCATACTAATAACAAGAGCCATCACATTCACTTATAAACTCCATTTTGAACAAAGACAATATTCCAATATAAAGAATCTCACTTCCAATGCAATTATGTTTCAATATTCAACTCGTCTTTGAAATCATAATAAAAAAAGTTACATCCAAGAACCCTATCAACAAATAGTCCCAAAGAATATCAACCAAACATGGATGTACCGATTCGTCTACAAAGCAATAATATTGTTCAAAACTTCAAAGATCTTTTTACCGGGTTTCTTCCATTGCTTTGAGGTCGAAGCACTTCAAGGGGGATGACTTGTAATATACTTATTCAAGTATGTTACCATATTAAACATTAATTATTGTTATAAGTGATTCTAGGGTCACAACTCTTTAGCATAATTGTTCCTTTTCATTGCAATCACCATTCTGATATCAATAAATATATTTTTATCATTTTGGATATATGGTATTATGCCTTTTTTTATAATTTAATGATGGATCCAAACTTGGTTTGTGCTCTTTTATACTTTTTAACTTCTTGACCTCTATTAATATAATTTTGTTATTCTTTATTAAGTGAGAAATTTCGACATTTGTTTTTAACAATATTTTATCTATCGTGGCTTTACCTTATTGCTTCCTCTATCAGTGTTGGAATTTTGGTGGGTTTTTCTAATTAGATTTTTCCATTGATTTTTGGTTTTCAATACAACAAATGGATTATCACTTCTATACAAGGTGTAGGTTTCTCCATGCCATATAAAATTAATGAATTTCTCTCTTACATTAGTAGTATATATGCCCAACTTCATCAACCATTCAATGCCTAATACTACACTAATTTCACTAAGAGGAAGAGCATAGAGTCATGTTTATAATTCAAAATTTTGTATTTGTAAAAGAATCTTATGGAATCTCCCTATTCTTGTAGTCCCATGGTCATCTACTACCATGATCGAGAGATATTTTGTGGGATAAACAAAGAGATTTGATTTTTGCAGTATTGATGTCAATGAAGTTATGCATTTTACCAAGTCTTCTAGTATGGTGGCATTTCTATCTTTCACCTTCCCTCTTAATTTTAGGGTTCTCACTATTGTAATTCCCCTAGCATGGCTCAAAACATTGACTTTATCTATATAAATTTGGATTACCCAATCAATGTTTTATCTTGATGATGTGCCATATTATCATGACTAGAAATGTTGACTTGATTGCTATAAATGTAAAGTACCTAGAAAAATATCAAACATTAACAACTAACTACAATAGCCTCGAAAATACTATAATTTTCCCATCAACAGTAGTTGTGATATCTTAGTTTTAATTTTCTCACATCCTTGTGAGTCTGTTGTTTTACTTTGGGAGAATGATGTCATGCCTACTAGAGAACCTTCCTCAACTATCTTCTTCACCTCTTGGTTTTGTTTCCTTGTATTTTGAGTCTTTGACATGAACCTCTACTTTACCATTTTCAATTTTGCAATAATATAGTTTTTGCTTCACATGTGTGATCTGAGTTATGATTTTCTCACAATTAAAACACTTACTTTTTCCATTGGATTTTTTTATTTTCACTTATTGTGATAAAATTTGAGGTGGGGAATGTGGCCTTCTATTGTTTTTAAAAAATGAAACTTGTCATTGCCCCTTGATTTTATTTTCGATCATTTTAACCTTGCATTGTGCCTCCTCTACAACTTTAAAATCCATTAATATAATTTCATTTATTATATTCCATTTTAAACTCAATAGATAAATTTGTAGTAATTGGTTTTCTAATAGCCCTAGAACATGAGTTGCAAGTACTTCAAAATCATAAATATTACCTTAAAATATCTTTGTTTGTCACAAACGAATGAGTTTTTCAAATGTCTCCTCATTGTCTACATTTTAGAATCTCTTTGTTGGTTCTCCTCTCCGTTGTATTTAAAAATATCAATTTTCATTTTAATTTATAAACCTTGATTTTGACAAATTGCAATTTCTTTTATATTGCAATGAAATCATTATCGAAATTGTTACTTGTTCATTTACATACTTCATTTCTTCTTTAGGTTTCTCAACTTTAATTTATAGGTCTCCAATAGGGGTCATGTTTAATTCCTTGTTTGAATTTTATATAATATTAATCTTAAACTTTATAGACCTTAAATATTTAGTGTATACATTTTATTATATCCCCAAAAGTCCAAATAAAGGTAAAGTATGTGACCTTCCTTGTCGCGGTTGGTCAAACCTTTTCTTCATTTTGTCTTTGGAGACTTTGTTGGTGGGTTTCTACTATCCCTTGTGTAGATGACTTCATGGTAGGAGGGATGGTTTTTCCCAACCAACGTTGATCCCTTTCCTTAATGTTTGTAATTATGTTATCTTTTGCAAATTGTGCATTGTAGAATATTGGATGACTGCTGAAAATAAGACTTTATGATGAAGAGAATATGTAAGGATGATGAATGGTAGTTTTTATCACTCTATAATTTTCCTTGGTTGTGGAAGGAAAACCCAGAGGTAACCACAAACCAACTTGTACATTGGAAGCTAGCCCTTCCAACCCAGAGAAGTCTCTCTCTGATAACTCAACCACAAAAAATACTAGTTATTTAATAAGCACAATGACAAGATATTCAGTTGAGTAAGGTTTTTAAAATGTAGTGGTAGGGTTGAGTGAAACACCCATTAGGCATGGAGTCATAATAAAGAGATGTCATAACAAAATCTTTCAAAATTGGTTAATATGAACAATGTACTTCAAAGGCTAGGTAGCTAGCAATCTGTCAGTCATTGTAGCTATTGTAGTATGGTGGTGAGAAGAAAGAAACACAACAATTATAAAGGAGAACCTCTCAATGGATGAATTTGGTTACAATATTAAAAGATTAATGCAGGAAGTTGAATGTGAGATAAAGAGTATCAACGATGAATTATCTATCTATAATAATCGATTCAAAATAGAAGAATAAAAATAATGATAAACAATATGGAAAACATTCATGAAGAGAACTCACTACAAATTACCAACACAAGAATCTCTGAGACAAAATGTCCAAGAATTTCTTCTCGAAATATTTTCATTAACACCAAAACTGAATACTCATTTCCAAGAAGTCCTTTTCTCAAGTCTCGAACCCTTTCACCCTTGATTCTTTCATCATATTTAGAGTTACATTTCATTTTATCTCAAGAAGGTTGAAATAGTTAGGGTTTCTAATTTTAGAAGGAGTTACAGCTAATTAGTAACTAATTGCAACCAACTCTTATATTTCAGGGTTTAATTTCTTAACTAATTAATACATCCACATCATATTTCGATTACACAACTTTAGTGGTAAAAAGTTAATATTTCGATCCTGGTGATGACTTGACAAACTTATCACATTTGGTCGTTGAATATGCTTTTACATGGGCTGACTATGTGATTTCGCAGCAACCAAGAGACTTGCTGTGAAATCTCTATTTCAGCAGTTTCACAACAAATTTGATAAATTTGTTGTGAAATCCTGGTTCCTGATTGTTGATGTTGAAAAAATACTCCATACTTGATCTAGCATCTCGAAAATTGAGCAGAACTCACAAAAAAAACATGATATACCTTGAGTATTACCAAATCATTCCACTGCCACTTGAGCTAACAAATCCATATTCTTCTTTTCAGTTTGTTCCTTCCTCAACCTATCCTTTGCATGTAATGTTTTGTTCTGTATGTATAAGTTTTTTACTAGTTTTTGTAGGGGAAGAGATCTCTTAACCATCCTCTTGTTGTTTTCCAAGGATCCTTCACACAAATCCAAGTCTTCTTCTATCTTTATTTTGATTTGTTTATTTTCTTCCCTCAGTTGTACAATCACATCCTGAGCTTCCTTTAACTATTTCCTGAGCATTTTAATTTGCATGCTATCTTATTCTAAGGAGATTGAGATTCAACAACTTTTTCAGCAACACACTGAACAAGTATCTTAGGTCTGGTCTCTTCATCATGAGTTTGTCTCCTTGTTGCTGATCTGGTCACAAGTCTGCTAAGTTTTTATTTGTTAAGTATTTCTTCTCTAAACATCACCTTTTTACTTGATGGGGGTTGGAGTTCCATAATTCCTTCATCTTCATGATGAGAAGCTACCTCATTTGCATGGATTAGTTTCTTCACATCTGACCTGGTTAGGGGTCTCTTGGGTTTTTCTATTTATGTTGCTTCAAGAGTGAAAAGAAGCTTTTTTCCTTTCATCTTGCTTCTCTTACTGTTAGTGGTTAAGTCAATGTTTCCAGTTCTATTTATACCTTGTTTTAATGTCTCTTTACCCTTTTCCTTCTCCTTGGATCCTTTGTTGAGAGAAATTATGGGTGTAGTCTCAGGGGTTTCAATTACAACAAGTTGTTCTTCTTTATCATTTCCTATTTTCCTTTTCAAACT
>ML813684.1:38103-48567 GCA_009831015.1 Picea engelmannii
AAGAATTTGGATTATGGTATCCAAAAGGAAAGGATCTATCACTTATTGCCTACATAGATGCAAATTGGGTAGGTTGCATTGATGACCGACAAAGCACCAGTGGAGTAGCGTTCTACTTCGGTGAGTGTTTAGTATCATGGATAAGAAAGAAACAATCATCAGTATCTTTATCTACATCCAAGGCAGAGTATATTGCAACAGTAGCATGTTGTACATAGGTTCTATGGATGAAACAAACTCTGACAGATATACAAGTTGAGTATGATGATCCCATTCCAATCTATTGTGATAATACAAGCACCATCAGTATCTCAAAGAACCCGGTGATGCACTCCAAGAAGAAGCACATTCCAATAAAGTATCACTTTCTACTAGAACAGGTTGGAGAAAAGAACACCAGAGTTGAATATGTGGGCACAAAAGAACAAGTGGCATACATCTTTACAAAATTGCTTCCATAGGAAGCCTTTCAGTATCTTCGCCAGAGACTCAAAGTTATTTCTACTCCAAAATGAATTCTTTTGAATACTTATCTTATATGTCTTAGATGTACATGAGGAAGCACCATAAAGAGGACAGTTCAGGTTGGGAGATCAGACGATTCAATTAGGGGGAGCAACTTCGAATGGAAATATACATTTTCCATTGATGACAAAGGGGGAGATATTTATCATATGCAGAGGATAGAGGCATGGTTCCAAGGGGAGCATTGGTCACAGAGATACAGGCATGGTTCCAGGGGGAGCATGAGTGATATGATTGCAGTATTGCATCAAAGTGTTTCCATCAATGCCAAAGGGGGATATTGTTGATTAATTGGGTTGGTTGTCATTGATGTCAACCCTAGAAGAAATTCTGGTAGCCAATTTTGGTAGCACAAAGGTTTGGGTAATGGACCCAAGTTTTTTTTATTTAAAATGGTATGAGTTTTGACATATTTGCAGGTAAGACTATTCTATATGGATAGTACATGTCATGTCATTTCTAGTGGTATGTGGAACGTCACATAACTCCTCACGGTTAGAGAGTTATGGCCATGTGAAGTTGGAGAACCCTCATGAGTCATATAGAAGCCCCAAAAGGTCAAAGTAGTCAAAGTTCTTGCAAAGAAGAGATTATTTAAATAATAAAGTGAAGTGACAAAGTCAAAAAGGATTATTTAAATAATAAAGTGAATTGAAAAAGTCAAAGAGGATTATTTAAATAATAAAGTGACGTGACAAAGTCAAAAATGATTATTTAAATAATAAAGTGAAGTGACAAAGTCGAAGAGGATTATTTAAATAATAAAATGAAGTGACAAAGTAAAAAATGATTATTTAAATAATAAAGTGAAGTGAAAATTTCAAAGAGGATTATTTAAATAATAAAGTAAAGTGACAAAGTCAAGGAGGATTATTTAAATAATAAAGTAAATGGAAAAATTTCTAATTATGGAAAGTGGTTATAAGAAGGTTAACCCTAAAATGAAGAAATTGGGTTAAGTGGTCAAGTGTCTATTGGCTACATGGACAAGTGGAAAATTGGGCAAAGTTGGACATAGGTGACTATGTGGACAAAGTGACCTAGAAGATGCTTCTAAGGAAGTGACTTGGAGAGTATAAATAAGAGGCAAGGCTCTCTCATTTTGATCACACTTGAGCATATTGAATATCTACAGGTGACTCAAGTAACCAAAGGGTATATAAGCTAAATTTTAGAGGGAAGGTGAAGTAAATAAGGCCGAAATTCAAGGGAGGATAAATTATTTTCATGATGCTTTCTAAGGTATGTTATTTACAGGTCATCTCACCATTTTCACAATAAATTTTTTTCTAGAATGATTCAGACTGTGAAATTGGGAGGCCATTAAGGAAATATATCCAAGTATCTGTGGCAAGAATTTCAGCTTGTGGGTCGTTGTAGTTTTTGAGTTACACTCCATGGAAACTAGGGTTTGTGGCTAGTCCTGAAACTAGTCTAAAACAAGTGTTTCGGGTAAAAACGTCAAAACTTCTTCATACAATATCCAAATTCAGTAAGAAAAAATGTGTTGGTTAGAGTACATTTTGTAGTATTATGTGTACAATTTTCAGATCCATACAAAAAATATTCTGTGCAGGGAATGCTCTACAAGTTCGCTCTCTAGAATAAGACAGAATTCAACAAGGTATGTCATTTTTGCTATAACTCATTTTCTGAGAGGTTCCAAGTAGTAACACCCGGATGAATTGCATAAAACACACTAAAGAACATTGTATACTAATTTCATATATGTATTCATTACAGGTACATAGTTATTATTATTTCAAGTTATGATTGTTGACTAACCCAAAACTAGTCATGTGAGACTAAAGTAAATTTTGATGAAAATGCTAGTCTTTTGTTGTTAAAGTTAAGGAAGGTTTGTAGGTTGAGGTATAGGTTGGTGCATGTTTGATGCACTTTTTTATGGTACAATTTGATTACAGGTTGTTTGGTGTAGGTTGGTGCATGGTTGATGCACTTTTTTATGGTACAAGTTGATTACAGGTTGAGGTAAAGGTTGATGCATGGTTCAAGTTATTGGTACATGTTGTTTAGTGCAGGTTGATTGGTACATGTTTACAACAATATATCTCACAGTGATAGTGTGATAGTGGCTCCATCATTCTACTTATACGTCATGGTGGTTGGACGGGGAAAGGACAGGTGGTTGTAGCCACCTTCTGGTTGTAGTCGGAGAACATAGGGGGTTGTATCCTCCTTCTAGTTGTAGCCAAATAATTGGGGAGTTGGAGCTTCCCTCATGTTGTAGCCTAAGAAACTAGGGGGTTGGAGCCTCCTTCCAGTTGCAGTTGGAAAGAAAAGGAAGTTGGTGCTTCCAATGAATGTAATTATTCAATACATATAAGAAAAAATATTATGTAGTTTTCTCCCTCTTTGGGTTTCCACTTAAAAACATTGGTGTACTATGTATATGTATGATTGTTCATTTGTTCATTTGTTCATTGTTTATTTAATCTGTAAATATTGGATGATAATTCTACATTGATATAACACTTGCATTATATGGTTAAAAAGGATTATATTGCTTTATTACTGATTCACCCCCCCTCTCAGCAATCCAACTACTTGATCCTTGCTAATGTCTTCCTTGTTTCCCCATCTTTGAGTTTGTGGGATGGTGAACCTATTTAATAAGCATTTTG
This sequence comes from Picea engelmannii, assembly GCA_009831015.1. Taxonomy (NCBI): domain Eukaryota; kingdom Viridiplantae; phylum Streptophyta; class Pinopsida; order Pinales; family Pinaceae; genus Picea; species Picea engelmannii. The sequence continues at coordinate 41,274 of ML813684.1, forward strand.
TTCCTGAGTTTATACTTAAGGCTCAAAGCATAATGTCAGGCATCAAGAAATAAGGAAAGTTTTAATGTTTGCGTTTTCTACCTCAGTTTTGTGAGAAAAATTCCTAAAAATGAATTAATAGCATAACAACTTAGAGGTCGTCTTTCATATCTGAGTTAAAATTATAAATATTGAATAATGAGAGAAAAACATTAAGTTGTTAAACAAAGCAAGGCATCAGTTACAGAAGAATCTTACTTTGCAACAGAAGAAGAAAATAGATTGAATAACCTTAAATGAAGCATAAAATGTAGCAAACTAATTAACTCGCAGGTATTGTGTTTACTAACAGTAAACACAGTGGAAAAATTGTTTTCTATTAGATAACTAAATGAAACGTAATCACAATCAATTTTGTACTAAGTTGTGATCAAGAATTCATCAAGGAAATATATAAAAAGGTGTTGTAATGTGGAAAGACAGAAGAACACATAACTCAAATGAACGAAATATGGAATCGCTGATTTGTATTTGTATTAATCCTCAATGAGGAGAGTTTTATCAATTGCATATGGAAATCGCCCCCTTGCTTATCTTTTCAATATGTATTTATACAAAATGATTTTCAACCCTAGGCAGTTGGAAATCTCTTTATATCTAAAAAGAGATGATTACAAAATAAAAGACTTGGAACGCTTTGCTTAGTTTTCCTTTGTCTCTTTCCCATGCAGTACATGTTACCTCATTGGTTCTTTGAGGTACATCCTTTTACTCGCTTAATACATTCGACACACCTGCCTACAAATTGTGCTACTAGTCTGGAAGGTTTTGTCACATCTTTTGCCTAAAAAATGTACAACTTCCTTTGTAATTGTGGTAGTCTGTCTTCTATACTTTTGTCTTCATAAGTAATTGATTGTAACTATAGATTAGGCTTCACCAGCCATCTATCTATCTGAGAGATGTCAATCTTCTTTAACTGTGAAATTTCAAACTGGGCTTCTTCTAAGCTTGCTTTGATATCAAGTTGGTATTTTACAATGTCAATTTGTCCCAAAACTTCAAAAAAATCATCTTTTCCAAGGCCTAGTGATTTTTTATTTAGTGAGTGAAAAAACTCTTCACAAACCTCTTTGATTTCCTTAGCCAATATTTTACTCTCGGCTATATTTTCCTCCCATGTTTTCAATATTATGTCACCTTTGACCTGCTCTGCAACAGATAATCTGGGAATTACTGAAATTTCTTCTCTAGTCGATGATACGACCACTTCTTGAAAAGTGATTCGAGTTGTAGTAGCCTCTCTTGCTCTGAGACAAATGTTTTCCAATGATTGATTCACAACCCGGAACTAGTTTTGAATAATTTCCACCTTATCAAAAAGGCTTTGTTACGCTAATTCTAGTTGTTTACATAATTCCAGTGCTTGTGATTGAAAAGCGGTTATATCTATAACCATGCTTTCAGTCAATTCCAACTTGGCTTGTACTTGCTTCACTAATTCACTTTGTTGAATAGATCGCTTCCACATTCTTATCCATCTCATTAAGACTGGACTTGAGCAGTTGAATTTCTTGTTTATCACTAGCTCTAGCATGTTCAAACCCTTTATTGACTTTGTCTCTGACATTATTTTCTATAGTTCTTATTTGAATTTGCAACTGACTTATCATATGATTTCTCTGTTTCAATTGCTCTGCCAGATTCTCGACCAACCACTGATTGGTTGTAGCGAAGGCGCCTAATGAACTGGCCATTTCCTTGGTGAGCTCTGAATCCTCCAAGCCCTGTCCATCAAATATCATCCTTTGCCTTTTGGCTACTACCCCTTCTTTCTAATGCGATTCTCTTCTAACTATGGCCCTCCTTTTCGTGCTAAATAAAAAGTTTGAAGGAGGCATCTCTTCAAGTGGGATCGGGGTAAGATCACTTGCATATGTAATTTTAGGACTAGGAGTTCTGAAACTTGATCGTATAGGGGTTATTGTTCTAATAGGAATGCCTATCTCTATGAATTGTTTTCCTTATACTATTTGTGAGGTATCATTAGGGGTGATTGGCGATAAAGGAACTACCATTTGTTTATGTTTTAGTATTGTCTCAGATTGAACCTTTGTCTGCTGCTCTAGATATCATGCCCTCGATGCTTCTAATTCTTGTGTAGACACTTCGAGATTCTTTGGAATTTCTTCAGTATTTTGTTTGCCAGAAGACTCTAGTTCAAAACCTGGAGGTATGGATTCCTGCACCGGAGGGGTGGTTATAAATTCTTCCTGTATTATCTTGGGAAAACTACTCCGTCTGTGATTTTGGAAAGTGAAGAAAATAGCCCGTTGGTCAGGGGATAATGCCTGAACTATGCCTTGTACTTCCTCATAAGATATGATTCCCTTAAATATATCATCATATGATGAATCTTCATGCATATATATTTTCATATTGCATTGAGCTAGGTGCTTTTCCATGATCTGGTATGGATCATGTCTTTTGAATTCAATGTCGACCAATTTGACATCCTCTAAAGCTGCAGGCCTCTACTTTAGAATGGCCAAAATTCAACAAGGAAAACCTTCCAACCTGTAGAGGAAATACTGACCAAACTTTCTTCTGAGCTGCTTTTAACTCTTTGCCAATGCCTCATGTTACCGTCTAGTAAGCCGTTTCTCTGCACATTAGTCTATCAGGTAGAAACTTTGGGAGATCGTGAGGGGAAATCGAGCATCCAAAAACCCTGATATAGGAGAAATTTTCTTCAATGAACCAATATGCAACCTATTTAAGGTTTCCCATAATTTGATCTGAAATCCGAGGAGGTGGATGACCATATATTGTTTGATGAATGGGGATAACTACATTATGGCATATTTCATAAAAGAAATCTTTGGCCTTTTCCTCTCATAGTTTGGAATGAAAAAAATGGATAGGTTCGACATTGGTCAGGTTCTAGCTCCAATTCATCAATGGGAATGGAGTCATAAAATAGATGGAATATATGACATACGCAGACATATAAAAAGGGGCAGGTTGACCTTTTGACTTCTCCATTTGATACTCGGTAATTTTCTTGGCTAGGTTATCAGACAACATCTTAGACCAGTCGAAAGTGAAACCCTCGGCTACCTCATGCATGATTGATACCCATTCCACCGGGAAATGAGTAGGGATTTTCTTTCCAAATATTCTACATAGAATTATGGCTATATAGACCATATACTCATTTAATGAAGCGGTGGAATAAATACCATGAGAGTCAACTCTGAATTTTGTTGGAATTCCCTACCAGGTTTTAACTATATCTGGGTAGGTTCGGCCAAATTGCACACATTATTTTTGTTCAAACTCCATCACGAACATAGAATTATAAATATATTTTAGCTTGTACATTACTTGGAGGTGTTTCGGCCTGAAAGAGCCAACAGTGACCTTTTGGTGGTTGATGATGCTCCTAGTGTGCACATCAGTGTTTTCCAGAACCCATCTTATCATGTCATTATATGGCATGAGCTTTGGCCTTGTAGCTATTTTATGAAGCTTGGATTCCGCTATAGTTCTGAGTTTGGCACCTTGAGTTTCATTCTTTTCATCTCTAGAATCGTCTGGGAAATTTATAACTTCATGCTTCAAGTTTACAAAAGTCGGTATCCATGATCTAATTGAATCTATAACATGTGGCATAGTATCAGACAGAACGTCTGCGTTCGGATTTGAACCTTCATCGACATCATCATTCTTCTTTGATGTTTTCCTAGGTGCTATGATGTTAGAAATAGAATGTGAATACTTGTTACAAGGGAGAATGTGTAATATTTCCTTGGATAAAACTCACTACTTTGTTGAAGGTAACAATGAAATTCAAAATAGAACCTCTTTATTTACGCTCAACTTGCATTAATTTGAGTATGCTTTTACGGATGATGAATTTATTGGTTTTAATGACGAAAGTACATATGGTGATATGCACTCTATGATGGAAATCATTTTATTTGATCCATAATTAATACTATTAAATATCGGCGATTCGTGATCGAGAGTTTTGGATGAAACACAATTGAAATATCCTGAAAGCGAATACGTGAGAAATTAATTAAAACTGTTAATTTCCTTTTAAGAAGTTAATTAATCATTTTAAATCTCAATGCTTTCGAGAACTCGGGTTTCAGGATTTTTTAGATGTGATGAATGTAAAACCCCTGATTCCTGAAGTGCGAAAAGATTAACTTCTTTAATTTAGTTTAATTTAATTAATCAGGATTTAGTCTTTCGGCATTCTACTTCTCATCTTTTGGGTATCGAGATTTTGAAATTTAAAACATAACGAAATATCTGAAATGAAAAACTATGAAGTAACTTTCAACATTTTGATTCATTAATCATTTGGCGGCTCCATAAATCTGAGAGATTTAAGATTGTTCGATCACACGGAAAACTTCATCAACGGTAGGATTCAAACATGCGTTGTCCTTATTTAAGCGAAAAAAAGAAAATTGTTAAAGTCTAAATTTTAGAAAAAATATGTGTTCCAACAAAGCACAAACCAACAAATATAGAAAGAACAAAGATACATATATTCCAATGAATTATATGTATATGATCAAGGGATTATACAATAAAATCTAATATACCTTTATAGGGAAGAAATATATTGTTGCATTATATTAAATGGAAAGTGGAGAATACAACCCATGCCTTGATGTTGCAAGGTCCCTTTCGATGGCTCTTTTCTCCAACACACACACCTTGCTCCAATGCCTTTGATGAAGAAGATCCACAATCTGACTTAGAGAACTAAAGAAAAGTCCTCAAGTATATATGTAGTAGAAATCTTCATGCATATGCAAGCTCTTGAAAACCTTATCCTTTTCCATAAGAGATTCCTCTTTATATAGGGTGAAAGAGTGATGAATGAGGGGATTAGTATGATCCCACTAAATTAGAGAAGTGAGTAAGATCCAAACCGATCAGAGGCCACCTCATCTTTTAGAACATTTCCTTCTAGAACATTTGTGTGGATTCCATACGAATTCTTGGTTTTATCGTGTCTATATATGGGATTATAGTGGACCCTCTAAAGTTGAGTCTATCCTCAATTTACCCCCTCCTTCTACATTACGCCAACTCCAAAGTTTTCTAGGGAAGGAAATTTTTTTACGTCGATGCATTCCCAACTATGTTGAATTAATGAAAGGATTTACTTGACTTCTTAAGAAGGTTACAATTTTGTATGGGACGACACTGCCAACAAAGCCTTTGAAGCTTTGAAACTCACCTTGATCCGTACACCACTTTTGTTTCCACCTGGTTATATTGACATTATTTCCTATACTTAGTTGCTTCGGACTCTACCGTTGCTATGGTTCTCGTCCAAGAAGATAATTCGCATGATGGACATGTTATATTATATTTGAGTCGGAGTCTCACGAATACCGAAACCAAATATTTACATGTGGAGAAATTGGCCTTAGCAACTGTTCAACTTGTTCAAAATTTTCGTCACTACATCTTATTATGCAAAAACACAGTCATTTACAATTGCAACCCCATGCAACACATCCTTAATCGACAATTGTTAGGGGAAAATACTCTAAATGGATAGTTATTATCCAAGAGTTTGATTTGGAGTTTGAGCGTGCCAAGTCAAATAAGTCTTTGGTTTTTGTCAAGTTGATATGTGACCTTCCCTCTACTGAAATAGAAACTGTGGCAGAAGATTTTTTCCTGATGAATCTCTCTTTCTGATCAGTTCTGATGACATATGGGATGGATACATTATCATTTATCTCCAAACACAAACCTTTCGGCCTGATCTTTCTAGTACAGAGTGTTGTCATATTTTGTATCAATATCGTCGATACATTATCCTTGGTGATACCCTTTACCATCATGGTATTGATTCCATATTTCGACGATGTCTCACCTATGATGGAGCTGAGAAAAATTTGAATTATTGTCATTCTGGAGAATGTGGTGGTCATATGTCTGGGTATGCCACTACCCAAAATATCTTACAATATGGTTATTTATGGCCTTCATTGTTTAAGGATCGCATTACTGTCGTCCAAAAATTCCACGCTTGTCAAACCTACAACAATAAGATATGATCTCATCCTTCTCCTCTTCACCCTGTAGTTTTTGTTGGTCCATTCGCTAAATGGTGAATTGACTTCATGATATGTAACCTTCACTCGGTCAAGGGGCATGGATACATCATTGTAGTAGTGGATTATTTCACTAAGTGGGTCGAGGCGATGCCTACATTTGATAATACCGGGAAAACTATAGCCTTATTCATATTCAATCATATCATTACTAGATTTGGTGTCCCTCAAGCCATTGTCATTGAACCTGGTAGTCATTTTCACAACTTCATGATGTCTGAACTTACCGAGAATTTGGGTCTTAGACATGAAAACTAAACCCCTTATTATCCACAAGCCAATGGCCAAGTTGAAGCAATCAACAAATTTATCACTACTATGCTTCGATGGATGGTAGGAATTCAAAAGTCAAGTTGGCACATGATGCTCTTCTTGACATTATGGGCCTATTGGACATCCGTTAAGTCTGCCACAAGATTCACATCTTTCCAATGAGTATATTGTATTGAAGCAATTTTTTCGATTGAATGCGAAATCCCGTCTTTGAAACTAGTTGTCGAACTTCTCTCTAACACCTCATCTAAAGAGGAACATCTCTTGTATTTGATGCAATTAGACGAGACTTGTCATGATGTTGCCTTAGTCATTGAAACTTAGAAAAAGTGTGTCAAAGCTCAATATGACAAGCATGTCAAACCACGTGTATTTTCTGGGGGTGATTTCATTCCTCTTTACTAACAAGATCGTGACTTATTAGGGGATGGTAAATTCGAGCCCATGTGGTAGGGCACTTATATTGTGAAATGAGTGTTGGAGAAAGGGGATTATTAATTGGTATATTATGATGGAATTCCTTGGAGTGAACCTAGAAATGGGCTTTACTTGAAGAAGTACTATGCTTAAACCATTTTTTGCATAAGTGTTGTGTATTTTTAGTGTATCATAATCTTGTGTGATTTTTCATTTTTGGTTCTGCCTTTTAGTTGCTTACCTTGCATTGTGCTTGGTTTCCATATGTCAGTGTCTTCTCTACCATATTGTTGGTTGTGGAGCCTGATTATCTTCTTGATTCAGAGGTCCTAGCTTTCAGCTGTGTTTATACCCCATGAAGTATTTACACCCCAGAAGTATGTACACTCTTCCACGTGGGGGAGTGCAGAGGGGGGGTACCCTCTCTACGAGGTCCGGGGGCAAGCGGGCCCCCAGCGGGGGTTCGGGGG
>ML813684.1:52440-63994 GCA_009831015.1 Picea engelmannii
ATGGAAATTAATACCCTGGATCTCATCATCTTAGTCCAGGTTGTGACGGAGTATTCATAAGTTTGTACCGAAACATAGATCCATTGTGTATGTCTCGTGGATATGTCTGAATTTGAATTCGTTTAGAGCATAGATCCACAGTGTATTTTTGGTGGCTATGTTGAATCATTATGACATGTATCCACAATGTATATTTAGTGGCCATGACTCACTTGACACTTAGTATTAGAGACACTTGTAGTCTGATCATGGGAATGCCTACCTCAGAAGATAGTATGTTATTATGCAGATGCTTCATTGTTTGCAGGTTCTCGATCGATGTGTTCCTTGTTTTCGACACACACATTCTACAAAGTATTTCAGTTGTCACAAGTTCCAGTTTCATACTTTGGGAGGCATTCTGTTACACATTATTTTGGTCACCTCAGTGATCAAATAACAACATGTGTTCATGTTTCCTAAAAATATTAAAAGAGACCTTATCCATGAGAAAAGTGGTTTGTTTTTCCTCTTTCAAAAACTATAACAAGGAAGGTCATCGCACCCTGTTGTATGCATGGGGTGTGATGATGCCTGATCGCCGCACTCTGCACTAAAATTAGACTGTGACGTCGTCACAGGTTGCCTGTGCATAGGGTGCGATGATTCTTAAGCAAAGGAAAAGTCAAAATTCACGAATGTTCTAAAAGGGAATCTTCTAGAAGATGAGGTGGCCTTCGATCGGTTTGGATCTTAATTGCTTCTCTAATTTAGTGGGATCATCCTAATCCCCTCATCCATCTCTCTGTCACCCTATATAAAGAGGGATCTCTTATGGAAAAGGATAAGGTTTGCAAGAGCTTGCATATGCATGAAGAGTTCTACTACATATTATACTTGAGGGCTTTGCTTTAGTTCTCTAAGTTAGATTGTGGATCTTCTTCATCAAACGCATTGGAGCAAGGTGTGTGTGTTGGAGCAAAGAACCATCGAAAGCGACCTTGCAAAATCAAGGCATGGGTTGTATTCTCCACTTTCCATTTAATATAATGCAGAAATATATTAAATGGAAAGTGGGGAATACAACCCATGCCTTGATGTGGTAAGGTCCCTATCAATGGCTCTTTGCTCCAACGCACACACACCTTGCTCCAATGACTTTGATGAAGAAGATCCAAAATCTGACTTAGAGAACTAAAGCAAAGCCCTCAAATATAATTTGTAGTAGAACTCTTCATGCATATGCAAGATATTGCAAACCTTATCCTTTTCCATAAGAGATCTCACTTTATATAGGGTAAAAGAGAGATAGATGAGGGGATTAGGATGATCCCACTATATCAGAGAAGCGAGTAAGATCCAAACCGATCAGAGGCCACCTCATCTTCTAGAAGATTCCCTTTTAGAACATTCATGAATTTTGACTTTTCCTTTTCTTAAGCATCATCACACCCTATGCACAAGATGTTTGTGATGGCGTCGCATCCCAGTTTTACTATAGAGTGTGATGATCAAGCATCATCACACCCCATGCATACAGCAGGGTGTGACAACCTTCCTTGTTATAGTTTTTGAAAGAGGAAAAGAAAACCACTTTTCTCATGGATAAATTCTCTTTTAATATTTTTAGGCAACATGAACATAGTTGTCAGTTGATCTCTAAGGTGACCAAAATAATGTTGTTGGCCCTTGACCAAGTTTTGAAGAAAAAATAGTCATGTTTGGCCACTTTTGGGACTTCGATGGGCTGGTCAAAGATGGAGCGCCTAGGCGAAGTAGAGATCACGGGATCACGTTGGTTTTGCAGACTTGTGGGCCTAGAAAAGGGATTTTAGGGTTTATGTAACAGCTTATGGGATGTCGGCCCATGGGTTTACCCATTCTTATGCCTTTTTGTAATTGTATAAATAAGTAGCTAAGTGATGCAAGAAGTAGATTTGGATAGCTACGTGCACCATATGTAGTATTAGCATTCAACTTAGTGCATGACTAATAGTGGCTATGTGCATGGTAGGTTGATTTTGGCTTAGTGCAAGAAGTTGTAAGTTCTTTGTTCTATTAAGGAGTTGGCTCTATGCCTTGACCTGATTTTGAGGAAGGTGGATCTAGTGCGTTATGTGCAGATCACCCATCCATTGCAAAGTTGGGCTCTGTGGCTTTGTGCATAGGAGCAGATGAATGTAAAGAGATCAAAGACTAATAAAGAAGAAAAAGAAGTTGGTGGACGTAATCTTGCACTGGGGTGAACCACGTATATCCTGTGTCTTGATATGATTTGTGCAATGTTGTTTATGTGATTATTTTCTTAGTGTTGTTGATGTTTTGTATAATGAATTCATCTGATGTTGTAGCTAAGTTCTTAATGACATTAATGAATACTATATTGAAGCTAATGCAGTGTGCTAAGTGATTGGAAGTGTTAGATCTTGGTTGTTACTGCGCTTCTCTCTAATAAGGGTCAAGTCTGTGATGTGAATGAGGATCGTAATCTAATGCTTATTGTTGGCTAAGTGCTATGTTAAGTATTGTAATCACAGATCTGTGTCCCAACTTGGTTGTAGACACTTGAGTCCTACAACCTCCCTTTACTCTACCTAGGGTGAGACTTCATCTGCTTCGCAGGTGTTTCCGAAAGGGCCGGTAGTTAGGGTTTTGTTGGTGCGTTGTTGAAGCATTGAACCCTGGGTCTACCCCTGTGCCAACAAATGGTTCTGTTGTTGGGACCTGAAACTGTGATTACTAGAAACTGAAGAAATGAGAAAGATTTGTGCATAGATCTGTTGTTGTAGTGTGAAGTATTGTACTTGACTTGCGAAGATCTATGCTAAAAAAGAAACCAGATCTGAAAGAAGGAGGTAAGATCTTAAATCTTTGTGCTCTGTTAAAGGTAAGATAAGTGGAAATTTTTTCTTCAAAAGTATGAATCTAGGTATGTTTGATAGATTTTTTTCTAACCTGAATGTTAGGGCCCAGTTAGAAGAAAGAGTTAATCTGAATAAATTTGATATAAATAGAGAAATATATGTTATTCTTATGCATAGAAAGAATTTTTGGACTAATAAGTGGATGCAGGAACCTAGAAATATTTTTTGTAGATTGCAGGTACAACAATGTGATCCCAATGCGCAGTACAGGAGAGGTTGGGGGTTGTTTTAAAGAAAGAGAGGATTGACATTATGTTATAATTGCAAGAGACAGGGACATCTTACTAAAGATTGCTCTGGTATAGGTCCTATCTGTCTTTGTTGTAAAGCTATTAGCTATGAGGTTGAGGATTTCCCAAGAATGATTGCTAAAGTTGAAAAGATAAACAAGAGACAAGAAAAATATAAAGAAGGCCAAGAGACTAAGAATCATACAGAAAAAGAGTCAGAGACTATGTTAATACAGTTAAAAGAAGAAATGGATGATCACAGAGACATCAGTTTACCAGAGATCTTGAAAGAAAAACAACACATAGTTACAAGAATAGAAGACTTCAACATAGACTGTGTATTAGATGAAGAAACACATGTGAACATAATGCAAGAATCACTTGGGAAATTTTGGGAAAGCCTGCTATGATACCTTCATTAGGAATGATAGGCCTCTTTAAAGGAAAGATGATAACCCTATGTGGAAGATTTACTAATATACCTATGATTTCTCATGAAACATTGACAGAAGAGGACTTTGAAGTTATTAGGTTTGTTGAGAACAATGCCCCCTTTCCATCTTTTATTAGGAAAGACTTCGATCGAGAAGGATCAGATTATAAGGCAAGTAGAGAAGGAAGCCACAAAAAAGAAAAATCAAGAACTAAGAGATTTCATCACTCGAAGAATAGATCCACTGATAGAAGGACGTGAAGTTGAGTCGAAGCAGCAGAATGAAAGAGAAGTAGTTGTCAACTTTGAAAGAGCGCAATAAGGGTTGAAGGACCTATCCATGCAAGTAGAAATCATGTCCACCCAGGACCTAGTAAGAAAATAAGTACTATCTTTGAACCCTTTGAAAGAACATCAGCAACACGAAGTCACTACACTAAGAGAAGATAAGAATAAGAATGGAAAGAGGAATCTAGAGACTTGGATCATAGGAAAGAAGGAAAGGAAGCTCAGTAAGAAGAAATCCAATTTAGAAAAACTACGGGAAATTCCATAAAAGACTTCACAGGAGACAGATCTGCAGAACTTGAACCTCGTCGGAATAGCAGAACAACATTGAAGCTATATGACCGTTGGAGGTGCCCCGACCATTAGAATGATGCTCTGGAACGGCTAGAAACATAGTTATTGCCGGAAATACCATCATTGGACCATTGAGGCCGTGCCATAAAGGACAAATTCCCATTGATGGACACATTCCTACACGTTGAAGGAATCTGTTATGACATTTCTTATTTAACCCATCAGACGTTGCGCCGGGACCACTTTTTGTAAACCGCAATATCTGAGCTAAGAAAGAATCAATTGCATATCGCGTTGTGATTTTTAGACCTCACCATCCATTTTATTATATTTCTTGTCCATTCCCCTACACGAATTATTTTATTACAAGTGTGAATGTCGGGCAAACATAACGTGTTAGATAAGTCTATGGAAGAAATACTAGTAGACCTCATGACTGAGAGAGTCATGTATGTGGGAATACAGGCATCGTCAACTGGTGGATTGCAAGAATCCCCATTGACTGGACGACATTCTGGCAGCACTGCTAAGAAACAAAGCAAGCACCATGATGATCTGGCTAACGTGAAGCAGATCCCGTCAGTCTTGCCAGACTACATCCTACATCTGGCTGGCGCAATTAACTACGACAACATCCCATGGGATTTCGAGTACACGTTGATCACTATGTACATACCGAAGGGGATATGCATAGTTGGACCTTAGTTAAGACATATTCCAGTACTAAAGAACATCGAATTCAACCTCAGAGACAGGGAGAACTATGCAATGCTCGCACCACATAGATATTTGATGAAGACGACTGGGAAGAAGTTGCGCATAGTCTCCCATCCATGGATAAAAGAGCTCGCACAATCAATGATCTGGAATGTAATGAATATCCCCCACTTTGGTCGACATAAGAAGGTTAACGCTTGTGTTAAAATCCTCCCTTGTATCCTCCATCCAAGATAGTGCAATGCGCCTAGATTTTCATCTTATAGCTGGTAAGCTTGTCAGAAAGAACCGCCTGAAACAGGTCACTGGATTTGTAGTAGACCTCGCTGGGAAGTGTGTAGAAGGCATGCAGATGAACTGGGTGAGTTACCTCATCAACGAGTTGGAAAAGGACTGTCACGAAGCGCAAGATCAGGGATATGAGTTTCATTTCAGTTGRCTACTGATATTKATCACATTTGTCRCTTGGAAAATGTCGAAAGGAGCAGCCTTCCCAAAAGTTGAGCCATCAGAGTTGTTGKTYGTAAGGTTCTCCACCTTGTGGTATACAAACGATATGGAAAAGCAGTGGAAATCAAACGTGKTGTTCCATGCTTACTACTTACAACTAAAGCACACCATTGAAGCATTCCCATGAATGAAACCTAACACTTTGCATCAGTATGGGCCGATAGCGAAGTTTCGCATATCRAAACTTTATTTACATCACTACACGTAGGAATGAAAGTAAGGAGGAGTTGCAGTCCTATTACAAGTTGACCAACAAAGACATGGAGGAGATCACCAAAGAATGGCCAGCAAAGTTCCTCGTACCGATGGAAGATACAAAGCTCTCTAATATTGACATCATCGAAAGTCCCCTGGTCACCTAGGTCGAACATGATGGACAAACTAGCGAGAAGAAAAAGGAGGAAGTGCAGAACATAGAAACCGATGAGGAGGACAGTGCCTCAGAGGAAAGTAGGTCAGAATCACCTACAAGAGGAGGAGGAGATGAAGTGAACCAAGAAAAAGGAGAGGAAGAAGGATAAAATAAAGACAAAGGCGAAGTTACACCGCTGAAGGATCCCCTTATAGAGGTTGAAACATTGAATAAAAGCAAGGTTTCCTTGCATAAATCCTCAGCACAAAAGAAGAATCGAGCCAATAATCCTCAGTCACAGAATGTGCTCACAGTGGACGATATTGATCTTAACATCACAGTTGTAGAAGACACCTTAGAGGATATCCTGCAGAGACACGAAGAAAAGCAAGAAAAACTGTATGATAGAATAGAGAAGGAGCTCAAGGACATACATCAACCTATCCATTCGAGTTGCGTAGTCCCTATTGCGCCTTCTTCAGTGAAAATTACAGAATTAGGGGATGACCTACCCAATTACGAATATTAGCAGATGCAACAAAGGCTCAACTTCTTCGAGTCCAAGACAAAAAGGAGCAAGCTACAGAAGTCATGAACCAAGAAAAGGAGGAGGGATTAAAGCAACTTCGAGTTATGCAGCAAGAGAAATATGAAATGATGGAGATGTTTGAGGAGGATAAAGCGAAGATGAAAAAAGAAAAAGACCAGTTTCTCTCATAGAAGACTATGGACAAAGAGGTAGTGACTAAATCACTTCACTTTTTATCAGAATTGGCACAAGAGGAACCAGAGTCAATTGAGATGCAAGTGGGGAAGCTCGCCGAAGCCATTCAGCAACTTCAAGCAAGAGTAATGGAGCTAGAAATCCAAGCAATCTCGAGTACTCCGCAAGAAGTGTGTGATCAGAGGGAAGAAGATGCCAGGAACGTAGTACAAAGAATCAGGGCACTCACTTTAGAGTGTAAGAAACTGAGTGATCAGATTGCTTAGACCTATGAGAACCTTGCAGAAGACCCAGAGCTGAATAAACTGGAAGCACAACTCCAGGAGGTGAAGCAGAAGGAATCCATCATGCAGGTGTAGATGAAGCTCCTTACTGTAGTTGAGAAAATGAATATATCACAGGAACAATGCATAGTCCAGCAGCAGGTTACTACCATCAAGAGAAAATTCATGTAGGTGACACAGAAACTCTAGCCGATGCAGGACGAGGCCTGCATGCTTTTTGAATAAATTGAATGCCAAGGCTCATAGCTAGACCAAGTAGTTGTGATGGTAGAACAACTCCTGGAAGGGCCTATTACAGAGTAATTAATTCAAGATTTCATTGAACAGGAGGATCTGGCGAAGTAGAAAGTTGAGGCAGCTCGAGCTAAGCTCGAGACCTTCAAAGCAGCCCTGCCCATATCTGAGTGACTCGGGACGAGTCACTGGTGAGTGTTGGGAGCCTGTTGGCCCTTGACCAAGTTTTGAAGAAACATTGGTTGTGTTTGGCCACTTTTGGGACTTCGACAGGCTGGTCAAAGATGGAGAACCTAGGCAAAGCAGAGATCATGGGATATTGTTGGTTTTGTAGGCTTGTGGACCCAGCAAAGGGATTTTAGGGTTTATGTAACGGGTTATGGGATGTTGGCCCATGGGTTTACCCATGATTAGGAATTTTTGTAATTGTATAAATAAGTAGCTAAGCGATGTAAGAAGTAGATCTGGTTGGCTACATGCACCATATGTAGTAGTAGAATTCAGCTTAGTGCATTGCTACTAGTGGCTATGTGCATGGTAGGTTGACTTTGTCTTAGTGCAAGAAGTTGTAAGTGCTCTATGCTATTAAGGAGTTGGCTATGTGCCTTGAACTGATTTTGAGGAAGCTAGATTTACTGTGATATGCGCAAATCATCTATTCACTATGGATTTGGGCTATGTGGCTTTGTGCACAGGAGTAGATGAATGTAAACAGATCAGAGACTAATAAAGAAGAATAAGAAGTTGGTGGATGTAGCCCCACACTGGGGTGAACCACGTATATCCTGTGTCTTAATATGCTTTGTGCGATGTTGTTTATGTGATTATTTGCTTAGTGTTGTTGATGTTATAAATAATGAATGCATATGATGTTGTAGCTTAGTGCTTAATGATGTGAATGAATGCTAGATCTGAGCTAACGCTATGTGCTAAGTGATTGGAAGTGTTAGATCTTGGTTGTTACTGCACTACTCTGTAATAAGGGTTAAGTATGTGATGTGAATGAGGATCGTAATCTAATACTTATTGTTGGCTAAGTGCTTTGTTAAGTATTGTAATCACAAATCTGTGTCCCATATTGGTTGTAGAAACCTGAGTCCTACAACCCCCCTTGCCTCTACCTAGGGTGAGACTTCATCTGCTTCGCAGATGTTTCCGAAAGGGCTGGTAGTTAGGGTTTTGTTGGTGCATTGTTCAAGCGTTGAACCCTGGGTCTACCCCTGTGCCAACAAATGTGTAATAGAGGAGATCACAATAAATGGTGGTAACTAAAGTGTTAGTTTTAACTTGTTGCATCAATCATTATTTTGTTTCGTAGTGGTGTAACAGTGTTATTCAACAACACAAGTGCATTGGGAACAACAACAAAGTTTGGATTCTTGTGCAAGGTACTTGTGCAAGGGACTTGTGCAATGATGATGAGGTCGTAACTGAGGAGAATGAGGGTGAAACACTAAGTGGTCTAGGGTATTGCACCACAATTATGTAGGAGAGATTGAGAGGGAACATGTATGCCTTTAGCATGCATGTGCCAACCTCATCCACTTCCATTTTTATAATTGTTATTATAGATTCAACATTCCATTTTTAGAAAAAAAACAAATCTTCTTTTGGAGTTTGATTTCCAAATTTAGAAGTATGTCTCTTTTCTTTTTAGTTAGTTCTTGTTCTAAAGTTAGCTTGACAACATGTGCAAGGGAAACTTTCAATTTCATATAGGATGCACTATTCTAAGTAGGAGGCACATGCTTGTATCCATGATTAGCCTCTCTTAGTTGGAACACTTCCTTAAGTAGTTAGCTCATGCAAAGAGGTGTATTTCTTTAAGAGGAAATTATATTGGGGTTTTTCTTTTGTAACCCCCGCAAAGGGATTTTTTGTTTTATTTCTCCTCTGTCTTTCTTTGTCTATAAAAGAAAGGTAGGGGGAAGGTGTTAATCAGTTCAGTTCTTTTTATATTGAGTTGTGTGTTAATGATTTGTAGAGTATTTTTTTGTTGCAAAGTGTATTGTTTTTCCACATTTAATGAAAAGTAGGTTGCACATTTGAGATTCCAGTTTTGTACTTTTTGTCCTATATTTTTAGTTATATGTCTTAGTATATTACTCTATCTAGAATTCATAGTTTTGATATCCCTTCAAGTTTTTTTGTTTCAGTTGTTTAGGTTTTCTGAGTTCAAAATCTACCTAACATGGTTTGAAAATTTAACATGGTATCATAACACACAGTTTGATAGAGTGGGCTAATAATTGTGAGAGGGAATTGTTGGAGGATCTCAATGGGTTCTCAAATGCACTTGCTTCAATTATTCAATTAAATTAGTACCTATGATAGGTTATTGGGTGTGAAACCCGATTTTTTCCAATGATTGAAGTGTTGATCCACCCCTCTGATAGGTTTTCGATCTGATTTTTATCTATGTTGATTTGCTTGGTATAGTTGGGTTCCAAGAGTAACAATAATGGTTACTCTTGGTATCATATAGTGTCACATGTTGGAGGGTGCTTCCAATTTTGTACCGTGGAAGTGCAAGATGCAAAGTCTATTAGAGGAGTTTGATATTTAGAGTTTCATGGAGAGAAAATCCATTACCCCTTCTCATCCTGCATAGATGACCAAGCATAACAAGAAGGAAACAAAGGTGAAGAGAATAATATTGATTCTAAGAAGGACCATTTGATCCCTCACATAGAAAAGAAGAAATCGACAAAGGACATATTTGATGCCTTACTCTATAATAAAGTGAGAATGTTAACAATAAGGCACCACTAAAGAACAAGGTAACTAACACTCAAATGAGTGACATAGATATAGTGTCCAAATACCTAATGAATATCATCTTGTTTCTTTTCAGGTGAAGGTGGAGGATGAGGAGTCGGTGCCCTATAAAATTGAATGGATTTCATTCATCCTAAGCCATGTTTGTTTTGGTTGTTTGTGCTTAGGAGAAGCTTCCTACCTTTGAAAAGCTTTCGAATGATTTCATCCAAGAGGAGATCAGACAAGATTTTGTTTTACCCAGAGTGGAGGAGATCAAGAACCTAACCTTCATTAGGAATATGAGGATAGGAGGCAAGAAAGGAAGACCTGGGAAGGAATAGAAGGACAGAAAGGAAGAATTGGGTTCTTTGGATGGGCCACTATTCATATCAGTTTTCTAAGAGGAATAAATCCAATCAACAATAGAAGTAGTTTCCAGGGAGTGCATAAGCTTCAATGGGAATAGATGAGTTAACATGTAAACTTTAGACAACTTTATCCATGGTATCATGTCTTTCCACTAACATTGTTTTTGGTGTAGGGTTGTATGTGGACAGTGAAGCTTATTTATGCATGACCTTCAATAAGAAGGCATGTAGAGGATTGTGAGAGTGGTAGGCCAACATGTAAGTGGATCTTGAGGTTGATGCAACATATCCACTTACAAGAACACATTCAATTTTACTCTACATTCCATTAGGTAATGTTTTTGAGCTAGATGATGTTTGTATGTTTCTAGTTTAATGATGAATCTTGTTTTAGTTTCTTATATGATAGATCTACAATGTATTGATGAGTTTGAATATCAACAAGTGATCATTAGAAAATGCAACCTGCTGATGGGTCTGAATGTCATGTCAAGTAGGTAATGGAGAACGCTCAATGACAGGTCCCAATTAGACCTACTCTTGTTTGGTGTAGCATTTCCGATGAGTATATGGGCCTCGTTGCCACTCAAAACTAAAAGAAGAAAAATGGGAAAGACAACAGACTACCCCCCAAATAGTTTTAATTAATCCTAAGACTAATCTAACTGAAATCAAAACTAACCTAATCTAACTACTTTTAATCTATCCTAGGAGAAAATATAAAAGAATGAATACGATGAAAGGTAATACTGTTAGAACCAGAAATAGTTCATGTATTCTAATGATAAATGAAAACAACAATTCTACAAACACATAGACAAATAGTTGTACTATACATCCATAACATCATTTCTCTATCCAAAAGGAAACATGTCACAGCATGAGCAGACAGAACAAAGTGCAGAAATAGTTCATACAATAGAATCATATGCTACTCAAGTAGAATATAAATGCACAAAGAATATTCTCATATACATTCACCAAACTCACAAATTTATGAAATGTTTATTTCTCTTTATTAACTCATAAGTAATAGTATTGTTTTTTATTACAAAGGGGAAAAGTCCCTCTTTTATAAAACAAGAGAGGCTTTTCTGTTCGACAACACAGGTATTCCAACAAAGGATGAACACCTTCAGTAACCACTCACATAACCAGATCAAAGATCAACACACCGATGTTTTCATGTGGTAAAACCCCTACGGGGAAACATCCACGGCCCCAACCAACGCGGCCACTTGGAGCAATTTATTAATGCAAAGAAAAAGATTACAGAGAGATTTTATGTTAAGGTCCTAACCCGCACATAGGTAGATCAATGTATTCGGATGTAATAAATATCAATATTAATAAGACCTTTCAATAAAATAGAATAAGGTGGATGTAAGAAGACCTAATAGAAGCTTCCGCTTCTAGAAGGATCTTCCTCTAGATGCTTCTCTTAATAGACATATTTA
>ML813684.1:75796-89775 GCA_009831015.1 Picea engelmannii
CTGTTGAGGTCATCTTCTGAGTTTATTGAGTTGTATTGAGCAAATCTGACCTTGGCCTATTGAAGGAGATCATTTTGGATTCTCCTCCTCTGTCTCGGATTTTCATTTAACTATTTTTGGCTCGATTTCATTGTCTTTAGCTTGAGATATAACTATTTGAATTATGCATAGCCAATTCTTCAACTAAATTCAGGTTCTATATGTGTTTTTCATTTTCGACGTATTTTTTCTCTCAATCTACCTACATTTTCTATGCCATCTTGGTATTCTCTTCTCCATATTTCTATCAAGCTTTATTGGGTCTGATTTTGTGGTCTGTAGCTTGAGATATAGTTATTTAAAGTTTGTATGGCCATTTTTCCCCCAAATCCATGGTTTGTAATTTTATATGTTTTCTGACATCTATTGTCACCTGTCTAGCTTGCAGACCTCAATCACTGCATTTAATTGTCTAATACCTTTCCAACAAGGTATCATGGGCCAAATTCTGACACATGTAGCCCAAGTTATGCATGTTTAAAGATCGTCGCTTAACAATCGTCGATTAAGCATGTGGGTAAATCCTGAACCGTTGATCCTCAACCTACAAAAAAAAGGAGTCTCACATGCATAAGAAAGTTTGAAAATTAGCAATTTAAATGGTTTAGCCCCTAGAGATAGTTTGAATAAGAACCTGTGGTCCTTGAGACATAATCTCCTTAGTTATCCCTAGGATAGGGGATAACATTTCTCTCCAACTCAGGCACATGTGCTCATCGTAGAGTGCATGAGAACCTCAACATATCTGGCATGACCTGTGACCTACTTGATCTCAACAAAAGATTATTAGTAATCATTTGGGGTGGTGATATCACCCCTGGCTCATATATGGTACAGTAAATGAAAAATAAACAAGCATATATACAAATGGAAATACAACTACTCTAGTATGAAATGCAGATGGTATATACAATGAATGCAACTTCCTACCTACTTACCTGTACTTACCTGACGTGTTGTTGGTGGGTGGTAATGCTTGATGTGTATAGCGCTCACCGGTAACTTCAAAGCCTCTCCTTCCATGGCCCCTATATTGAAAGAATTTGTTCATGCAAGACTCGTGATCTTGTAAGGAAATGTCCATAGTCCATCCAGCTTATTGTGCATACCAGACTTATCCCTTCTCTTATCCCATAACAACGCTAGATATCCTTCAGTGAAATCCCTCTCCTTTTATTTTGATCGAAGGTTTTCTTGATATTTTCTTGGTTTCTTTCCATTTGGCTTAGTTTGGTCCTTATAGATTCATCCAAATCTATCAACTGGTTAATTCTCCCTTGGATTGCTTCTATGTCAGTGGTGTATTACTGAGAAAAAATAGAGGATGGGTATTTGGAGATTCACGGGTAGTTTGGCTTCTAACCCATACACTAGCTCAAAATGGGTCCTTCATGTTGAGGTATTTTTTGTTATTAGATCTTCCCATAAGGCATATTTAATTTTGTTATCCCAAGACCTTTTGTTTTCCCCCATGACCTTCTTGATGATGTTCATAAGGTTCTTATTGCTCGATTCTGCCAATCCATTTCCCTGTGGATAATAATTGGAGGAATGAGATAGAAAAATGCCATACTTGAAACAAAATTATTCTAATGCATGAGACCTGAAAGTTTTGGCATTGTATGTGGTAATCTTGGATGGGACCCCAAACCTAGTTATGATTCTTTCCTCCAAAAAGTTTGTAACTACCTCTGCAGTGGCCTTATTTGTGGGAATATACTCTACCCACCTAGTAAAATAGTTTGTCATTGTTAAAAGCCATCGGTAGCCATTACTTGAATTGTCTTTAAATTCCAACCCCCATTGTTGGAAAGGAGATTCTACTACCACAGGTTTTAAAGGTTGTGCTGGTAGTTTTGGTTTACCAGTAAGGTATTGGCAAGGTTTGAGAGATAGAAAATATCGGTGAGTATCAGCAAATAATGTTGGCCAATAGTATCTGGCTCTTAGGATCTTGTGGGCAGTAGTACAGGCTACGGAATTTCCACCACAATGTCTGGAGTGTAATTCCTTCAACAGTTTATCACCTTCTTCTTGATTGACACATTAAGGAGAACTCCATCTGGATATTTCCAACCAAGGCCATTCTCGGTCAAACAATATTTCATAGCTCTAAGTCTCAAAGCCTTTCCTTTGTAGTCTTCTAGGTGATCTGGGCATGATAAATTCTTAAGGTATTATATTATATTGGAATACCATTCATCATGTTATAATTCACTGACTACCATGTTTATTTGTTTACTTTCTCCCATTTGTATGGCCTCTTGGTTTCTCTCAGTTAGCATCTGAGCCAAACCTTGTCCCTTTATAATCTTGGTGGGTTTTATCTCTAAGTCATACTCTTGGATTTTGGAGACCCACTTTCCCCTAGTACCCATACAATCTTGTTGCGATAAGACATCCTTTACTGTTGGGTAAGGGACATAAGACTTGATTTTATTATAACCCACATAGTTTCTAAAGTGCTTAAGGGATTTCACTAGGCGTAAGCTTGTTTCTTAGTAATGCAATAGTTCAACTATGAATCCCTAAGGACTTTTCTCATGAAGTCGATAGGGTGTTCATAGTCGTCGGTGTGCTTTTGTAGCAAGACACCTGCAATGGTGTCCTGGGAGGCGAAAGAGAATATTATGAAATCTCGTCAATAGTCAGGACTGATCAAGACTAGGGCTTGGGAGATAGAATCATTTATGTATTCAAAATATTTAATGGATTTATCATCCCATTTAAACATTGTATCCTTCTTTAGTAATGCACTCATGGGTTTTATCCTTTTGGAAACATTTGGGACAAATATTCAAATGAAATTTATTTTTCCAAAAAAGGATTGTAGGGACTTCTTGTTGGTTGGGGGCACGTACATCTTTAATAGATTGTACCCTCTCAGGGTCTATATAAATTCTCCCTTCTAAGGCTATGTGTCCCAAAAATTTTCGTTTATCTATCCTGAATACAGATTTCTTAGGGTTCAAGGAGATACCATACTTTATACACCGCTCAAAAACAATTCTAAGGTGTGATATGTGGTCTTCCCTCACTTTTGATATGACTATGAGATCATCTTGGTAAATTTATATGATTTTGTGAATGAGAACCCTAAAGGAAAAATCCATCGCTCTTTGAAAGGTAGCACCGACATTCATAAGGCTAAACAACATTCTCAAATATATAAATGTTCCCCATGGTGTGGTAAATGTAATTTTAAGCTGATCTTCTCTTTTGAGAAAGACTTGGTTGTATCTAGAAAATCCATCCAACATGGACATCATCCCTGCCCCTATAACCCTCTGTAACAAAAGTTCCATATTTGGGAGGGGGTAGTTTTCTTTCAAGGATAGTTGGTTAAGGTTTCAAAAATATACACACAAGTGGATATCACCACTTTTCTTTCGGACAACTACCAAATTTGACATTCATGATGAATATCTTATGGGATCTATGATGTCATCATTGACCATCTTTTGGAGTTCCTTTTGTATATGTTTTGCCAATTTTAGGTTGATATGTCTTAGCTTTTGTCAGAAAGGTTTGGCTCCTTCCGTCAAAGGTATAGCATGTTGGATAACATCACCCCTATAATCCTTTAGTTCATCATAATTACAAGAAAAGGTATCCTTGAATTCTCTTATGAGGTCTAGAATTTCCATTCTTTCCTTTTCGGTAGTTCATTTCCCTATTTTGACCATCCTTGGATCCATCTTTGTGTCTATGTTGAACTCTAGGGATTCATCTATTTTTTGGGGGGGGGTTTCTTTCCCATGAAAACATCGTGTCTATCAAAGAGGAGTTCTAAAGGGACACATCCTTTTGGAAAGGTGTTATTTTGGAGGTTGACCACATCTAGGTTCATGGAATCAGCCAGGAAGTTTACTTGTGAATCGGTGAATTCTCTTCTATTTTCCATGAATCTAATGATATGGTAATCATCTTCAAAGACTTACCAATGTTCCAAGTTATCAGGGATCGAAGGTCTAAACAAGACTTCCATTTTGCATAGGTTTTGGAGTGGGCCATCACAAGGTTGTAAGGTGGAAGTGGAAATAGCTAGGGCATCTTCCACATAGTTTTCTTCTCGGGGAATTGCTTTGACTGTCACCATTTCAAAATATTTTGCAATGAATCATGCAAGGTCATGATACTTTTTTAGTTTGTCATTCTTAGAAGCAAATTCTAGTAACACTTGTGATACTATCAAGTTTGAGTCCCATATAACTCTTAGGTGTGTGACACCTTTATCGATCGCCAAGTTGATACCTAGGATCAAATATTTTTATTCGGAAATGTTGTTTGCACAGTGATATTCAAGTCTATAGGAATAATAGAAGGTCT
Source organism: Picea engelmannii (assembly GCA_009831015.1). NCBI lineage: Eukaryota > Viridiplantae > Streptophyta > Pinopsida > Pinales > Pinaceae > Picea > Picea engelmannii. Next base: position 80,165 of record ML813684.1, read on the forward strand.
CCTTGGATGGGGTTGTCAAGACAATACCTACCCCTGAGCCAAAACTCGAATGAGCCCCATCAAACTCTAAAGTCCACATTCCTTCAAGTGTCTTGGTAGTTTTATCTTTCAAACTCGCCTCTTGGATGAACCAATTCTCAATGCTATTTTTAACGCAAAGGAGTTGATCATCTGGTTTGCTAGGGGTCTCAATTAGGCATCATGTAATGGGTTCTCTGTGAAGGGTAAAGAATCCTCCTTCAAGGTGAGGTATGATAGCTTCAGACCCTTCATTTTTGAAACTTATGGTCAAATTTTCTATATGGTCCTTATGGAGTATGATCCCCCAATTTATTAGGCATCTATTACCAACACATCAATAATAAAAGGAGCTTCATGGCAAGCATGGAAAGAAACACTCAGATCCTTAATAATGCCTCTTGTAAAACCTTCTTGTGTGTTTGGTTGTGATATTATTAGACCTAATTGGAGCATGACCCTTTCGATCATAATATTACTAGGAGCATATGGGTCAAAAACACAGTTATGGAGGAGGGAATCATTCACTTGGACGGTAACATAAAAAGGTGTAGTTTCCCCAGATTTTGTTCCCATGCTTCCTACTTAGTAGACAAAAGGGGATTCCTATTCAAGATTGTCACCCTCATAAATTTGAGGCAAGGAGTATTCATCATCTTCACCCCCGGGTGTTCCAAACATGTCTTGAGTGGGTTCCATATCCTCAAGAGATTCGTTTTGTTGAGAAAATAAGGAAGAATCTTCCAGGTTTGTGAAACCTGTGCTCCATTTTCTAGGGCAAGCGCTATATTCCAACTCAAGGATTTCTAGGAGGTCAGGCTTTAGTTCTATTATGCTCTCATCATTTGATTCTAAGAATTCATTTATGTTCAATAGGTTAATCTAATGGATGGAATCATTGAACCTAAGGTTTTCCTCAATCTGATAAGTAGCCTCTTATGCTTCTTCTAGGCTTGAGGGTAATCGATTCCTAAGGGTGAACTGCAAAGTTCCCTCTAAGGAGTTTAAATAATGTTGGTGAATATAACTTTTTGGTTTAAAGTTGGGTTGGAGTTTGCTAAGGAAAATATTGAACCTATCATTTAAATCCCTAATTCTCTCATTGGTTCCTTTGCAAATCTCGAGGTATTGAGAGTAGAAGAAATATATACTTTCCTTCTTACACCATCTGCCTTTGAAAGCTCGGTCTAGATCCTTAGGGGTTTTGAAGCTCCCACTTGGTTGAGTGTTAATCCACTTTCTGGAAGTTCCAATGAGTGATTTGCAAAGAGCCTCATAAAGGTGTCAGGATGTTCTTGTCCAAATTGGTGAAATTCAAACTCTTCACAAAACTTGGTCCAATGTGAGTTACCATAGGATACTTCCTCTCCTGAAAATATAGGTATACATGAATCAACCTTCTTGGGTAGATAATGTAATCCTCCTTGGGTGTTAGCTAAATCCAAAGGGACAAATATTTATTTGTGAGACCATTTAGGAGGATTCACAGAGGTAATAGGGTTTACAGGGGTAATAGGGATTACAATAGAAGAAGAGAGTGTGTACTGACATCCACTATGTGTCATCATTTGTGAAGTCTCCAGATAATTTTCTTTAAATTATCAAAGGAATGAGGGGATCACCCTCAGTGGAGTCACAAGGTATGCTTTAAAAAATAAAAACTTTTGAGTAAAAGGATTACCGAGAAGTGTCGTCTTTGAGGAGAATTGATTCAGTGTTCCCCGGCAACGACGCCAAAATGTTATCACACAATTTGTACTTATTCAAAAGGATAAGGTTTAGGGAAGGAAAATTAGCGTAACGGGAGGTTATCCTATCACTATCACCTCAACAGGATACCTCTTTCTATTTAGGGTTGATAGCCCAGGGGAGATGTCCCTAGTCACCTGGGGGTTTGAGAAGGAAAATTTTAAAGTTTCTATGAAAATGTCCCCTCTCACAAGTCACACTGATCAAAAATTCCCAGGGTTTTAACCAATGAAGTAATGAAGAATTAATATGTACCTGCCCAGAACAAAGAAACAAGAAAATATATATTTTTCAAGTACAACTTGTTAGTACATCGTAAATCCATGGACTTTATCAATAAAATCAATAGTTGATATATGGTGAAGCAAACAGAAATTTATAGCAGCAATGTTTATAAGATAATAGATTCACAATAAATGCCTTAAAATGGCTTCAAAATGACCAAGAATAATTACTCATTAATACCAAAATACTAGCATTTGTTAGAAGCAAATAAGGCAATGTATTAATCAATTTTTGAATTGCTTTTAAGTGCTTCTAGTGTTGCAATAGATGGTTGTAGCTTAATTTAGTAACAATGGAAAATAGGTTGGTAGATAGGACTATTATAAGGTTAGGAGTGGTTAGTAGAGAGCTCAAGGTAAAGGTTGTTGTAGTAGCTTTTGTCAATCACTCATTAGCAAAGCTTAGATCAGTACCTCTTTTAGGGTAAATGGAGTCTTTTTAGGTAGAAAAAAATCTTGAAGGAACAAATGATAATGAGAGAACTAGAGACAAGAGGATCAATAATTGAAGTGTTGGTAGCCCAAGGCTTCAATCACCAAAACCTAGGGGGGAAATGCTTACTAGGAAGTAGGTAACCCTAGGCCCTAGTAGTTTTCCTCCTTATTTAGCTCAAATATGAAGTAGATGACGGCTTAGATGAAGCAAAATGTGCTAGGGTGTTGCAATGGAAAGGCCCTTAACAAAAGCTTCAAGAAAATTGGCTTTCTAGCATAATCTAGTAGGTGAAAGTTATTAAGGCAAGGACAATAACATGTGCCTTAGCCTCCTAGGGTTTTAAGCTAGAAATTTCATAATCTTAGTATAAATGAAATATAAACATAACTATAACCATTCAATGAAGAATAATTTCAGAAATTTTACTTACATTCACCAAGAATCATCTAGCAAATATCCTAGTTGAACACTTCCACCGAGAAAAATGCCAAAATAGTCCAAACTAATCCTCCTTCTAGAAGTGCGCACAAAATTTCAGAGGGTGAAAATTTAGGACCTCACACTTGTGTGAGTGAAATATGATGAAATAATACAAGGGAAAATCCCTTATTTATATAGTTGCAATGACCGGAATCAGGTCAAAAAGGTCGACTTGGCCAGTTACATGTAATCTCCTGTTTTTAAATTAAATGACAAATTAAAACCCTAAATCAAGAAGAAAAGGTGATGTTGTGCCCTTTTGGGGTGACGTTAGGCCCTTTTAGTGCAATGTTAGCCTCCAGGAGAAAAACGTTAGGCCTACCAAGGCATCTGGCTCAAGCCACACGTGCCACTTGGCACACAACTGCCTCCAAAGTGTCCATCAAATGTTGGGTGACGTCAAGGGTAACAGAGGTGATGTCATGGGCCTTCCAAGGCCTACATCATAGTGGGAGGGAAATACCCCCCTGGGTCCAGTCCTTCCAGGCTATCTCTGATGGAACATCCTCCTCTCTCTCTGGTGCAAACCTATGATCTGTCTCTGCCCCTAGCTGGGGTCTCAGCATCCATCTGGTGGGATTTTATTGCTATGGAGGTCTGAACTAATCATATCCCCATGTGTATTTGTCCATTAGGTGTGGCCCTGCAATAACAAAAAGTACACCCTCCATGGGCTCATAAGTCATGGGGATCATAGAAATTTCAATCACATCTAATAATTAAATTATTTAAACATGTGCATAAAACCCCCTTTTTCCAGACAAGTGCTCAAAGATGTTATGCTATTCTACAAGCCAGGTTTGGAGAGGACGTCAGGAGGTCCTATTGGGCTAATTCTCATTGGACATACGATGTTTCCAGGTGAAGACAAATCCAAGACATGTAATCGGATGAGGTGGTGAGGGATGTTTGAGCAATGGGTACAGTGATGATAGGGGAATGTACGTCTTACCTGTGGGTGCCTCTGAAAAGGGTGATTTGCACCTTGTCATGGATATAAATGTTTCGAATCCCATTCAATGTCGTTTATCTTTTATCTTATTTCTTTTTATTTCAAGAGACTAGTTATCGGACATTTCCCTGGCATGGTGACCAGTGGTGACAATGTTACCCATAAGCATTTCATGTATATGAGAAGGTTATCTTGTGATGAGACCCCCTTTCTCTTGACTATGCCACCAAGAGCCACTACCCTAGCATGGTGACCAGCTGAATGGTAGTTTGATACTGCTACATGCCCATGGACCTAATAGGTTGGCTCATTATGAGGACCCCTATCCTCCAACTAGGTCTTGGTTTTATTATTTTATGGATCCCTTTGTTTCTGGTTGAGAATCCTTTTATTTATTTCTAGGGGATCCCTAGGTGAAGAATCAAAAGGTTTTGTTCTTTTTGATTTTGTCTATTTCCAGCCACTTTTACCCTCTGGTCCTTTAGCCCCTTCTTCCCACAATGCAAGGTACAACCCTTTGCTAGCTTGACAAACCCAATGCCCAAACCAATGTATGGGATGGATGAGAGGGAAAAAGAGGAAAAGTGGTAAGTATGGTGGGAACGTATGATGACCTTCATGAACCCACCCAATGTAAACGCAAACCCTATGGGAACCAACTTACTCTGGCATCATGGCATTCCCCCTAGGTGTGGAAAAATGGAAAGGCATAAGGTCCAAGAACATGTCAAAAGTAAAAAGAATTAAATGCACATATTCAAATGTTTTGAGAATCAGAGTGACACATACCATGATACCCAGACTCATCACCTCATGGAGAAAGACCCACTGTTGTTGAAGGACCAGGTCGATGGGATGGATGTTGTTGTTGTTGACAAGGTGGAGGCACTGAAGAAGAAAGATGGTCCCTTCGGGGCCAGTCTCAAGTCAATATGTCTCTTGGTACTCCATGTCTAGGACCTTTGGGCCTCGAGACATAATCTCCTTAGTTATCCCTAGGCTAGGGGATAACAAGGACTAGAAATTTTAGTGGTCTAGAGTCTATTCTTACTATTCATCCCCTTCTTCTTAGAAGGAAGTAATCTGGACATCCATAATTGGTCGTGCAGGCTATGTCCCTGAATTTTTCAAATGCAAAGAACCAATTTCCTGGTGCACTGAGAAATACATATTGATTCAATAGATTATTCAACTTCAAGACCATTCTCCTGTCTCTCTTTCGCCTCAAGTGTTTCATAAAATGTTGAAGCTCCCTAAGCCAACACTCACCTTCAAAGGCGAGGATTGCAAGGATTTCCTGAAAAAACATGACAATGGTCTGGACCTCTTTCCCGAGTTCTTAGAATATCCCACCACTATCCTTAAAGATATTACCAGGTTGTAGGTCAACTCATTAAAAAAACCCTTTCAGGAAATTGCTTGGTTATTCACCAAGGTGACAGCCCAAGAAAGTATTGCCAGCATTTCCTGTATGGTTCTTTATATATTATATTTTATAGTCAAAGAGAAATCTATTTTCGATTGGGGAAAAATGATTTCCATTGAAACTTTTCCCAATTGTCACAGTACAAAAAGGAAAATAAATTGTTCATGTCTCCTTATTTGGTGTTTTTGATAGCACATTGTTGTCAATTTTCGAAATTGTTTATCTGCAAGAGGGTGAACTGTGAACTTGATTCAGTTACCTTATGGTACCAAGTGTTGTGGAGGCACAAAGATTCCTTGCATTTTTAAGAATTTTTCAATGATTTTGTCTCTATTTTCAAAGGATTATTGTTTGGAAAAGACACCCCTCGGATTGTCTGACCAAGCAAATAAATTCTTGGGTAAAAAAGGCACATTGTAGCAAATGGAAAATCACAATGTTATTAGGATTTTCGGTTCTAAGGAAAATCCTTCATTTCTTCCATGACATGTTGTTGATAAAATGTTTGTTACGGAAGTCGCAAGGCAATATAACTTCTGGTTGCACTTTTCCCATGAGAAATGAAAAAAACAATCCATACCCTTGCCTTGGAAAATTGAGGATTTTATATTCAGAAATATAAACAAAATCGATGAATTTGTGAACCAATTCCATAATGTGAATCTGAAATATGCTGAGAAGATAAAAGGGTTTGAACCTAATGGGATTTTCATGGAACATGTGATGGCAGTAGGATTCAACAATTCATTTATCCATAGTGTTCTGAGTGAAGAAGAAGATAATAACTTAGGCGCTACTGCTCACAATGCTGGTGACTTGGAAACGACACTTAGTACCAATGATTTATACAAGAAGAAAGGAAAGGGTCCCAACAAGAAGAGCGCTCAGTCCCCAACTGTTACTCCTAAAAATACAATATATCGGAGCAATGCTCCAGCGGCCCACCCATATAAAAAAGTTACCAACACCAGTTCTAATGGCAGAGGAGAAAAGAATCCTCCTCCGAGAAAATTAACAACTCGCACAAGCTTCCTCTTAGAAAGAAGAGGAAGAATATTGTACAAGAGGAGGAAGACCACTGCATATAAAGTGACATCAACAACTTCTCCCTCGAAGACATGGAGATCGAGGAAGACATCGAGAAAATGTTTCCTAACATTGATCATCCAGGGAACACGGCCCACCGGAATCCATCGTTGGAAATTATTGAGAATGAGACCATTGATGAAGAAGAATAATTTGCGTTTCAGAGCGTTGTCTTTGACAGCGAATCTAAAAAATTTATTATTTAAAAAAGAGATGTGAAGAATAAGAAAGGGAAATCTCGTTTGTAGGTCAACCTGAGAAATATGCAGCCTTCCCAGATTTCTAAAATTCACATAGCAACCGAAGATTCTCTATATGACTCCATTGGTGGTCTTGAAGCGGAAAATACGAGATTGAAAGAAAGGATAAAGGAATTGGAAGACACCTTAATGCCTCTTCTACTTCTTTCCGGACCTTTGAAAATATTCGGACCTGCCACACCCACTACTAAACTAAAAGGATCTGCAAGCCTTCTTACATCAGCCAGAAGCTATGTGGAGAAAAATATTAAGAGAAGAATGGCTTTGATCACAGAGGCTTGTGAAACTTCAAAAAATGTTGTTTATTTTGGATCAAGGGTGCATTCCTTCCATGAGTATTTGCAAGATGACTTGAAGAATGAACAAGGTTTTTACATTGATGTTTACTACCCTTTGGAAACAAAGTTTCCAACATGACATAACTAAGGAGAAGAGAGGAGGATATTCCCTCTCCAAGTCAGATAAACAGTTGAACATGTGCTGGAAAGAAAAGATAAAAAACTTGAATGATATTGTTCAAACGTGCTGCCAAACCATATAAAGGAGGGAAGAACTATTCAAAAATATCACGGAGATAGACTTAGCCGGGAGTACTAATGAAGTACAAGACTCCAAACTAATTCTCAACTCGATATTCCTCACAAAATAGCAGTTCGAAGAACAAGTTAATATTTTAAAAGGGTTTCCAGTTGAAAAGTTCTATGGTATACTTGAATATGATGAGGATGACATAGACAATTGGCTAGTGGACTACTCTGTAAAGAATCAAGACATTGAAGAAGCATTACATGGAATTTCCATTGATTTGAGAGACTTGGAGGGCGAGTTGTTCAACATCAAAATACAACATGAAATCAACACGACACCAATGAAAAGTTACATCAAAGAATGGTTCAAGAAATCCATCGACCAATTGGCCAATGAGGGGCAAGAAGCAGTTGAGATGGTTCCAATAACCGTTAACGAAAATGATAAAAGGAAATCAACAAGCAAGTGAAGAAAATAAGATATCATCATAGTAAGTTTACACTGATCATATCTTTCTTTATTTATTAGTTCCTTCATCCAATTATTCCACCTCTTTCACCAGAAAGGTCTAACAAAAGACTGATAACTTCTCATTTTCTTTTTTCTAGGTATTGTTGTTCTACTTTCGCCCACCATCCTCCTTCTACAAGATTATTTGTTGTATTTATTTTCTTTATGGTCTGGGGGAACCCAATCCTAGTCTTTAAGACAAACGCATTTTAAATTTCAAAGAATGTAATGTCCCCACTTTGGGACATCATTGTATTATAGAGTGTTATGATTACCAGAGTAGCCATATGGAGGTCATAGCGAGTACAAGGGCCATTAAGGGGTATTTTGGGGTCCGTTTTGCATCGCTCATATTATTGCTTCATCATGATCCATTCAACACATCTTGGCTTTGGTTATATTGCATTCCGAAAATTTCCATGATTTTGAGTTATTTTGGGCTATAGGTTAATTAAATTCACTAAGGAGGTCATATTGGGCATAATACTTGGAGAAACCTCTTAGTGTAGTATCTCATTGGAATCGGGAGGAACAACACTACAAGATAGGATGATGAAAAGTGACTTTCAGTGGCTAGGGAAGCCACAGGGAGAGATAAGGTACTTTTCAGAGGTAAAATGGTTAATTAATTAATTAATAATTAAATAAAGTAAAAGTCACTTTGGAGAGACAAGGTGAGGAGGGAGGATAAGAGAGAGACAAGGGCCTCTATTCTATTATTCATGTTGTTTATCATTTTGAGATATGTCTTCTTGCTAGTGAGCCCATACACTTGGGGGTTTTGAGGGTTTTGACTTAACAAACCCTAGACATTAGCTCGGTGGTGAAATATCTCACCCAAAATGGTCCAAGCTTGGTCACAGAGGTGAAATATTCCTCCCTCACCATTCTACATCAGATCTACTCAGCTTCATAGGGGTTCTACATCAGCCACGGGTTCAGAGAAATCTAGAGCGCATCTTCAGGAGGGTTTCCAATGGGAGGGTGCACCATCTTAAGGAGAGGAGTTTGTTCCAGGCATAGGAGAAGGATTAAGAGAAAATAGACATCTGGGTATTATTCGTATGTCCTAGGGCACCCTTTCTATCCTGTTCTAGAGGAGTTATCTGTTATCTTATTTATTGGAACTCGTCACATGTTCAGAGAGAGGAGGGTGCACCACTGATTGAGGATCCAATCATTTAGAGGGTCAGATCTCTATCATTCATCCCCAGACTCTACTAGGGGGTTTCCAGTGGCCCAATCTACAGTTTGGTATCTTTTCTAGGGGTTTTGGAGGCCATATTCATAGAGGTCGAATTCTTGGGTCTTCAGTCATTCAAGAAGGCGCAAGCAAATTAGGGGTTTGTTTGTTTGGAGGGTCATATCTTCATCGTTCGACATGATACTTCACCAGTGGTTTAGCTTTTTTCCAATCTACACTTCCAAACATTTTCAGAGTGTTTGGAGGCCTCTAGCAGCTAGGCCAAATTGTTGGGTGTACTCATCTTTCTAGCAGGGCGCAACTTATCCAATTTGGGGTTTGTCACTTTAGAGGGCAGGAATCTCAACTTGTTATTCATCTATTGTAGCCATGTGGCCTTTGGAGGCTTGTAACTTCTCATATTGATCTTGCTTGAGGGTTGTCTTCATATTTCTACTAGCCATTAGCTATATTGTACCAGATCTACAGATCCATTGTATTAGGGTCTTCTTCTATTATGAATAATATCAGATCTGAGGTATTTTTGGGTGATCTCTTGTATTGTTGATCTTTCTTCTTGTTGAGGTATGTTCCATTGCTATATTTATGTTGATTATTGTTGCAAACACACATAACAACTATCATTATAAACCCTAGTGCAACTCATGAGACGTAGGAATGCAAAGTGTTTGACAAAAT
>ML813684.1:128243-139299 GCA_009831015.1 Picea engelmannii
AATAATAATAATGATATGATTAATCCTCAATGGGGATTTAATCCAATAATAATAATGACATGATTAATCCACAATGGGGATTTAATCCAATAACAAAATAATAATAAGAATGCTCTTCGCAGTTACATTATTTCAACAATAGGGACAGCGTAAAAAGATAATAGATGATCATGGCAGGCTTTACTCAGAGATCGAAATCAGTTAACTTCTTTCAAACAACAAACTTTGCCAATCATAGATGTAAATTTTAAAAGCATATAATTGATGTTTATACAATTTTTCAGCAGTCATTTCAGTGAAGGAATTTTCTGTTTTCTTTGTCTGAATAGCTCAGTATAGAGGTATGTGTATTTCCAAAAACAAAAAACTGATAAGCGCAAAGGAGAAATCAAAACCAAAACAGCAAAAGAAAAGCAAACAAAAGAAAAATATGTACATAATATACAAAGAGTTGTAATCCAGCGAAATATCTTTTCAGAGCTTGGCCATTCACTGGATAGGTGTCAGGCTGCCTTCTAGATTCTACAATCAGAAAGAGATGGGACCCAACTTCTCAGCAACTAAAAATGGTCCAAGCCATAAGTTTTGAAATTTGGTGTGTTCTCCCTTTCCCTCATGCGATTTGTCCCATTTTAGGACGAGATCACCTACTTTGAAATTCCTATCAGAGGCAGAATTAGAATTGAACCAGCTTTTAACCGATAGTTGATGCTGATCCAACTTACGTTTAGCTTGGGCTCTTACTTCTTCTAGCTTCACCAAAGCATTAATTCAGTTTTCCAAAGGGGGACAGTCTTCTTCTTGTATTTTCTGTGATAATTATAGTGAAGGGAGAAGAATGTGTGGTGGCAGAATTGCTTCTCTGCCATAAACGAGAAAAAAAGGAGAGTTACCTACAGCAATTTTTGGTGTTACCCTATCATCCCAAAGCGCATTTAACAGTGCATTGTGCCAGTTTTTGTGATTTTTAGCCACCGTTCTCTTGATGATTTTAATCAAGTTCTTATTTGTTGACTCTGCCAATCCATTGCCCTGGGGGTAATAGCTAGCGGAATACTTCAATTTAATTTCTTTTTCCAAAGCAAACTCACTCATCTCAAGAGAGGAAAAGTAAGAAGTGTTATCGAATACTAAACAGTCAGGGATACTAAAACGAGTAATAATATTCGAATTTAGAAAGGCAATTACCTAACTGGTGTTGACAGTTCTTAATGCGACAGCTTCAGACCACCGGGTAAAGTAATATGTGGTTATTATGATAAAATTATGATGTTGTGAGGATGGCGGATTGATTGGACCTATAATATCAAGGCCCACTGCTGAAAAGGAGAGTCTACTGAAACGGGCTGCAAAGGAAAGGCTGGTTTCTATAACCGCCCTGATGCTTTTTGACAAATAGTACACTTATGACACAAGGCATGGGCGTCTCTAAAAAGTGTGGGCCAGTAATAACCGGCTCTCAAAAACTTATGGGCAGTAGTGTCACCACCAAAATGACCACCAGCTTCTCCTGCATGCAACTCTAGTAAGAATTTTTCTGCTTCATCCTTCTCAAGACAGTGCATCAGTACGCCATCAAAATTTTGACGAAACAAAACACCATTAGCCAAATGAAAGGAGGCAGACCTTAATCTCAATGCTCTTCTTTTAGTGGGACCCAGGTGACGGGGGGTTGACCCGTGTTCAAGACAAAATTTTATGTCATCATACCAAGGACTAGCAAAGTTTTGTGGGCAGCAGATTGTATTTTGATCACGATGTCCTAGATTTGACGTATCGCTTTCTTCTTGTTGTCCTGTTGTTGAATCAACAACTAACTTGCATAACCCTTGGCCTCTCACTATCTGTGTTGGGGTAATTTATATGTCGTACTTTTGCAAGGAGGTGACCCAGTTAGCCCTCTTTTCTCCTAGTTCTTTCTGCACTAACAGGTTCCTGACGGCTGGGTACGGGACAATAACTTTCATCCTAGATTTCAACAGATAAGACCGGAAGTGCTTGGCTGCTTTGAAAACAACATAGGCTTGCTGATATACCTTTGGGTAATTAAGTTCAGTGCCTTTGAAAGTAGAGCTCATAAAGGCAATGGGTACTTCATTGTTTTCAGCGTTCTTTTGAGTTAGGACTACAGCATAGGAATGGTTAGAAGCAAAAGTGTAGAGTGTAAAGTCTTGAGAAAAGTTGGGGCTCATGAGAGAAGGAGCGTCTATTATGGCATTTTTTATTGCATTAAAAGCTTGATTTTCTAAGGATCCCCAGTCATATTGGGCATCTTTCTTAATTAAATTTTGTAAAGGCCTAACCATTTCGGAGAAACTGGGGACAAATATCCTCACGAAGTTTATCTGGCCTAAGAAAGACTGCATAGACTTTTTGGAAGTAGGAGGGGGAAGTTTCGAGATGACTTGAGTCCTTTCGGGGTCAATAATCATCCCTTTGCTTGACACAATAAATCCTAAGAGTTTACCCTGTTCTACTGCAAAGATGGATTTTTTAGGATTCAAGGAAATGCCATATTTACGACATCGTTGTAGAACGACTCTTAAATGAGCTAGATGATCGGTTTTGTTTTTGGAAAATATAGTAACATCATCTAAGTAAACTATGATGGACTGATTGATTAAGCCTCGTAAAGCAATGTCCATTGCTCTCTGGAAAGTGGCACCGGCATTAATCAATCCAAAGGGCATTTTTTGATAAGCGTAGGTGCCCCATGGAGTGCGGAAGGTAGTTTTAAGGGTCTGGAGGAGACATCAGGACTTGGTTGTACCCCAAGAAACCATTCAATAAGGATAGCCTCTCAGAACTAGATACATGTTGAAGGATTTGTTCCATGGGTGGGACAGGATAGTTGTCTTTATCAGATGCTCTGTTAAGGTTTCGGAAATCGACGCATAGTTGGATTTCTCCACTTTTCTTCCGGACAGGGACAAGGTTAGAAACCCATTGAGTGTGCCTACTGGGAAAATTATCTTAGCATTCAGGAATTTATTCAATTCTTTTTTGACGGTCGGTTCGAGCTTAGGGTGCATTTTTCTTAATTTTTGTTGAAAGGGTGAGGTTTGGGGCTTCATAGGAATGACGTGTTGTATGATGTTAGGGTCAAAAGTTTTAAGGTCATCATATGTCCACGCAAAGACATATTTAAATTCTTTAAACAATTTAATAAATGCAGCTTTTTCTTGTTGAGAACAACCCAACCCTAAATTAATGCACTGCGGATTGTCATTACTTCCTAAGTTTACTTTTTCATACAATAACGAGGAACTATTGTTTTTACAGTTGACCGATTTTTTGAATTTATCTTGAAGATCATAAAATTTCTCTAATCTAAATACAGATTTAGGGATCGAATTTACCATGTCCAATGAAGATTCAGGAGTTCTCGGATCTGGTATTACTGTGAAATTGCACAAATTGTCGTCGTGAGTGTGTTTGTCGATCACCGTGCCTTGAAAAGTTTCATCCATATGCAGGAAGATAATAATTTGTTGATCGTTGTCAAAGACTCTCCAGTTCGTGATGTTGTCAGGAACAGATGGCCTGAACAACAGTTCAACGGAAAATGCATCTGGGGACAAGCCTTCTGCAGGAAAGAGTTTGGAAGCTACATTAGCTAATAGATCTGCTTCAGAATTATTCAATCTAGGAATAGAATTTATATTGAAAGCGGAAAATTTATTCATTAAATTCCATACCTCGGATTGGTAGCTTTTAAGATGCGGAGACAGACAGTGGATAGAATCTCTTACCTGTCTAACCATGATTTTGGAATCGCCAAAGACGGTCAAGTTTTGAATGTTCATATCTAAAGATTTTCTKAGACCTTGCAGTAAAGCCTCATATTCTACAGTGTTATTAGTACATTCAAATTMTAGCCTACATGCAATCAATGTTTTGTTACCTGTCGAATCGATAATAACGCAACCTGCACCAACTCCTTCTTTGGACTTTGACCCGTCAAAATAAAGAGACCAAATTTGATTTTTATCGGGTGCATGAGACCGTTGTGTGGAAGCTGTTGGCTACATGTATGATACAATCTTGGACTGTTGTTCTAGATTGGTGATAGTTGAAGCCTCGGCCATGAAATTGCCGAAAAAGGTATCCATCCCTTGTACTTTGGGTGAATCAGTAGAAGGTGTAAATGGTTCATTAGGATCGTTCAAATCTATGACCGTGAACTTAAGGTAGCGTTCACGATTTACCTTGATCTTGTTAGGCTTGTCATTCTCTGGAAGCCATAGGTGAGACCAATCTGTCGTGAAATAGCCGTGTAGTTTCTCCAACCATTCCCTGCTTAAAAATAGACCATACACTTCTGGAATATCCACAACAATAATATCAATAACTTGATGAACCTTGGGGTTAGACGATAATCTTATAAGCACATTCCTTAACTCGCCTATGACCTTAACACTAGTTCGATCAAGCTGGATGATTTTTAAAGTAGACGGTTCAACTTCAGCGTTAATCTTCTGACACACAGACCACGGCATCACATTGGATGACGCTCCTGAGTCTACCATATAATTGTGCACATTTCTATTAAAGATCTCAAAAGTTAACAAAAATGGAGGTACATTTCTGCAAGTACTAAGGGTGGTAGTTTGTGGCTTTTTACTCGCAGTTTCTAAAGCTACTTTATCTACACTATTTACATTATTTACAGGAAGGCTTCCTTTATCATGAGAATCAGGATTATTCTTAGTGGAAGTCTTCTGAGGAACTTTGTTCTGCACAACCTTGCTACTATTTGAATTACCATTTTTGCCATTCTCTACGATGTTTTGCAACATTTTTTGTAGCAGAAATGGAACTTTCAATAACTCATAAACAGAAATGTTAGCCCTTAAATTTTTAAGATCTTCAACTAAATCATAATCTAAGGTGGGGTTCACATGACTTTGTTTAGTCTCAGCTGGTTTAGATTGTTTTGGAGGTGAAGTCGTAGTGTTTTTGGAAGAAGGTTTGTTTGTTGTCTTACTCCTAGTGTTATAGGGATGTACTGTCTCAAAGTTAGCTTGAAAGATGTTATCCTAGAAGTGTCCAAAAATATTTGGAGAAGACTCTTCTTCTTGAACTGTCTCTTGTTCAACTACCTCCTCAGGAATCTCAAGAAGCATCAAGTTATCCTGGGCTTCTAGAATTGTTTGAAGGGCATATTGAAGACTTTCTAGATTAAGGCCCTCGGTGGTTGGATTAGGTCAGTTGGTGGGAAAAGCTTTCCTGAACGGGGGCTTGTAAGGCCCTTTGCTCAACGAATCTTCTTCAGTCGTCTTTTTTAAATCTATAACTTGATTCGACAATTTTTGAACGACTTTAGTTAAGTTTTCTAAATCAGAGATTTCAAGTTGTGTTTTACTTTGAGTAGGTCTAGGGAGGATTTCGATCTTCTTTTTGGAAGATGAACTAGTTTATGTTTCATTGCTAGTAGAGTCTTTAAGACTAAGTATGTCTTTTTCAATCTGGCTGGCCTCCTCGAAGGCTTCTAACAACGTGGCTTTCTTAGATCGTTTAACCCAAATAGCTATACTTTGATACAAGGCTTTAGTATAGTATGTTATTATGAGATTCTTGACAGGCATGGAATCTGTAGGGATTCGGTTTTTAAGTGTTAAGAATCTTTGATTAAAGTCTTTAAATTTCTATTTTGGGTCCATTATTAAGCTAGAAAGGTCCATGACTAGGACTTCCGGAGGCTTACCGTCTCCAAACTTTTCCAAAAAGCATGACTCGAACTTTTCCTAGGACACGATGGTATGGGGTTGTTGGGAAAAGTACCATGTAGATGCATTGCCCTTGAAAGTGTAGGGGAACAACCTACAGACTATGTCTTCATGCTCGACATTGCGGAGTCTTATGGATAACATAATTTTTTTAATGTGATCTTCAGCGATCTGTTTAGAGTCAGGGTCAAACTTGGGAAGCCACTTCTCTGGATGTTTGGGTAAGGGATGTTGTGCTCCAGGTATAGCTACTGCATCTTGGTCGAGCCAAGGTCTGGCAGGGTTGTTCTGGTTGGCCATTGGTGTAGTCGGTGTGGAAGGATGAGAAGGGGAATTGTCTTCGTCAAAAGAGTCTCCTCCAAAAGAAGAAGGAGATGATGGAGGTGGTGAGGGAGGTATTCCAGATCCTCCTATAGTAGGAGTGAGGATTGGATCTGTAGGGTTCACAGTGAGATTAGCACCTCCGAGTTTCTCTCTGATATCAGAGAAATCTAAAGGTTGTTCCAAAGGTCGATTTGGTTGCCTCAAACGGGCTAAGGCACTATGTGTTCTTATGAGAGATTGGCGGACAATCTCTTATATGTCACCACCTGTAAGATTTGGGGTTGTTGGCTCAACTGTGATCTATGGATCGTCATTTGATGTGGTTGTTGTTTGAGGGGGAATGTTTTCATCTGAATGACTTCTTGTCACTATAGGTGAGCGATTAGGTGGTGGAGGAGTCTTACGACTGCCTCGTGCCATTGATAAATTCCAGGCCCTCCTTCTAGCACCATTTGTTGATGGGCGAAATCGATCGTCCATCAACTGGAAGAGTGGATCTGGTCCGGGGTTGTCTAAATAACCCAAGCCATTTGGGATAACCCACCCTGACGGGTTTAGTGACTCCGTTGGCCGATCAAAGTCCTAGAAAAACAAAAGGAAACTACTCTAAATGAACTAATCTAAATGAAAATAACAATTAAAACAAACTAATAAACAAATTTGAACTATTAATATATACAATTTACTATCTAACACTATAATAATTCTATGAAATTTAACATTCAACTATCAACAGAATTAAATCTTAATCACAAATGTACAATATTTACAAATTACAGATTTAGATGAAAACCTGCAAAAAGCATTTGTAAACTGTCCTAAGACAGCGAAACTGTTTTTTGATTTTTATAGTTTTATGAGAAAGAAATAGAATAAAAACTAACTATCTAAACTAAGCAACTAAAACACTGACTCTAACTACAAATCTAAACTATACATATATCTATCTAAACTACTTATATTATACTAACGAATTAATTATCAAATAACAAAAAACAAACTAACCTGAAGTAACACTTTAGGTTTGTCCTGTATGCAGAAGTTGATTCAGTTGTTTGGTGGGAGGAAACCCGCACCAGATTCTCCACTAGCTTCTCGTAAACAGAAATCTATTGTGCTCTTCAAATATAAATGATAGGACAAACAAGACATGAAAATTTACAGCAATCTTATAATTTGCAAATCATCGCAGCTAGATAAATCTGTGTGCAAAGATTTGTACAAAATGATTCATTTAACGAAAAAGGTAAACCTGTGATTCATTAAACTGAAGCAGACTAATTGTTGTATTTTTAAATAAGAGAGATCAGACATGGACAACATATAAATCAAAGCACATCAACGTGCAATGAATCATGATAGCTAAAGTAGTCGATAATTAATTGCAAACTGATATGCAGAAAACTTGAAACAAAAGTTTGATATATTGAAAGTGAAAGCTGTTACAAGACATCAACTTTCATCTCAGTCTAAATCATAAGTCCATAGTCTGGTTCTCCCAACAGTGATTATGATGGGTTCATTACAAAAATGAAAAGTATTTAAAGACCTCCCACAGGGTAAAACATCCTTGTGGGAATTATCAAAACAGTTTACAAAAATCTGGGGATAATATCCCAAATCTCTATTTCTGACTCAAGCTAATCAACCTAAAACAAAACCATATCCAAAGTATCTCCTAAACTGCCACAACATGCCCAATTAATCATTGTAATTCGTATGCACCTGAAAGAGGACAAGAATAGACAATATTAGAGGATATTTTATTGATAAAATTGACAAAAATCTAATTTTAAGACTAGCTACAGAATCTTGCAATTCTGTAGCTGGTCTAATTTGAGCATAGAATCGTTTCAAAACCAATTCAAATCTTAAAGAATTATATTCAAACTATTGAACAAGTATTTAATTGCTAATTGGAAACCAAACGAATCATTCAAATTAAAACTGTTATGCTAATTTGAGAGCAAACGAAATTGTGGTCAATCAAATGATAACAGAGATACATGCACCCTGTTCAATTTTTTTTCACCAATTCGGGGTAAAAAGAATCACATTAGATAATTCGACAGCAATGAAATCATTTTCATGAACCAATTCCAATCGACGCAAATTGTAACCGGTTAAACAAATCATGCATGTAATAGTTTATGTCGCTTCATCCATCAACAAAATCATTGTCGAATCCAAACGAAATCAATAGGATCGTTTTTCAAATTAATAAAACTATATCAAACATATACAAACGATCATGCTAATCGTGGAACGTAGCAATTATTTGCAATTCAAATCAAACAGGAACGAATCGAAACAATTTGGGGTCGACACAATCGTTATGAATCAACACAGCTTCATGATTTTAGTAAATAGATCTTTTGCACAGATCAAATGTAATCAAAATCCAAACGAGAATATTGATTCAATAGAAAACATAGTCATTCCTCGTAAATCGAGGTCAACAGGGTTGTTTTGAGTCAAACGAAACTAATCGAAATCAAACCCAATCAACTATCCTAAATCAGACGAACATAATTGATTAAAAAACAAGCCAAATGGAATGAAAAACTAATCAATTGCTTATACTAAGTTGGGCACAACAAATTCGCATAACCAAATAATAGCTACATTCGAGTTTAGTAAAATGAATCTACTGCACAGGATCCACAACATAACCATTTTTTATGATCAAACTATAACGGAATTATTTTGAATGTATTAAAACGAACAGAGCTAATTTTGAAAGCAAAATCGAATCCGTTATATTAATTCAAACAAACTCACGAAGTGAAATTAATATTGAAATTCATACTTGAGCAGTAAGAAAAAGGCTTCGATCATGACAACTTGGAATTGACAAAGGCCGTTGTCGCTTCGACGTTCCTGAAGACAATCGAACCGGTGGTTTTTTGTTTATTTTCGCTGGCTTGTAACCTATGGTTCTCCTTTGCCAGCACTGTCACTTGTTCTTCTAATGCTTTGATATTTGATTGCAACAAGGGAACGTCGATGTAATAACGCTCTAGCCAAGCATTACATTGGATACATGATGGTTTCTCAGGATTTGATAACACAGGCGAGGGTTTGTTTAAACCACTAGGGGTTTCATTGTGCAACTTGATTCCCGGGTAATTTGGGTCGTTTTTGAGGCACGGGGGAAAATTAGATACATAGTCATAGGGTTTTGTAGAGCATAGGCCATGGGAATAGGGGTACACCTCAGCTAGGAAACGCTCAATATCAGATTCCAAGTCCTCGCTCAGCACTATGGGATTTTGGTTGATGTTTTGTTTAGGTTTGTTCCGGGCGAGTCTCAATATCAATCGAGCCTTTTTCTTCCCTTTACTGTTGACAGTAGGATTACCCTTGACTTTATTACTCACAAGCTTCTTGACGGCCTCAGTCTGGTCTTTTGTACATGGGTTGGTTATGATGTTGGGTAGGTCGATGTCAGGGCAAACCGAGGGTTTGGAAGGGGGTAGAAGGATATGGAATGGAACGGGTGGCCCAACCATAGTCTCACTGACCACAGCCTTGTCGATTTGAACAGACTCCGGATTAGCAAAGCCATTTCTAGATAGAAAGGCTTGCCAATTATCACCATGAAGGCTCAAATGGTGGACGACGATGAGTTTAATTAAGCCGTGATGAAAATGGCTTCTATCAACCTTCTCGCACTTGAATCTCTTAGACATTTTGTAAAGACTACGCAAAAATTAATGTGGCATGTTCAAAGGATATCCCATGAAATTCATCAATAGCCGGAGGTGATACAGAAAAACCAAGCCATACCGACCTTCACAGGTCACAAACTGTTTAACGATTACCAAAAGGTCGTGCCACCTGGGTTGAGAGTAGAAATAGGCATACCTTTATCACAATACGCAACCTTTTGTGATATGAATAGCAAAGGCCACGACACCTCGTCGACTTTGGATTTTTTAAACCACCTTTCACCTATAGCTGCTAATCCTATAGTAGAGCTTATGAATTTCTCATTCAACTCGAGTTGTATGTCACCGATTTTAGCCCTGCACCCGTCAAAGGTGAGGGCAAATTGTTGGGCAACAAAAAGGTTGAAACCCTCGAACCTCTGTATAAACACCAGCCAACCACTGTTTTCTAAATATTTATGGGAATTATCGAATAGCAACAGATCTTAGCTACCATTCGGCTCTATGCACACCACCGGTGCCATAGACAGGAGCACTCGGTGAGCAGGGTGAGTGGGTAAGGATTCGAACAGAGCATACACAGGATTGATAGCTCACAGGCTCGCCCAAAAACTAGCAAAGGTGAACCGGGATAGGGGGAAAGCATTAATGACAAAACGTGCAAAGGTGGTGGAGCTAGTTCAATACATGCAAAACAGTCATATCCCATAGTACAACCACCGATGCATATAACTATTCAACCCACTATTGCATAGGTTAAGAACTATGCCATTCAATCAACCAATGAAATCTATGGTAAATCAACCAAACATTTGCGCAAGCAATAATATTAGCATAGTTTTAAACCAAAGCAATAATTCGAAATCACACCAAGGGTTCGATTATATGAACTACGTGTTGTATGAAATGATTTATACCAAGGGTCTAACCACAACACCAATGTGTTTTCATGAAACCAATGTGTCAAGGGAATCGATCAAAGAACATATAAATCAAATCACCAATGCATCACAAACGCGATCAAAAGAATATCATCACAGTCTTGTAAAACGAATTCATATTAACAAATAAGAATGCCAAATGAATCAGGATCTTGGAGTCTTGTCAATTGTATAACGATAAATAAATTGGAAATGCAATGAACATAGAGACAAGAGTGATCATAACAATCCAGCGACGTTTTTAATATGACTTCGAAATCAAAGTTTTCATGCTTGCAGTCGTGAAAACAAGAACAAAGACAAGTGTGCAAAATTATGAAATAATAGTGTCGTTTTTATTCGAAGATTGCGATGAAAATCAAAGGTTGCAAAACACTGGTGTAGGCAGCTT
>ML813684.1:199144-226164 GCA_009831015.1 Picea engelmannii
TAGGACTTTGCCCGGTGGACAGGTACATATGGGGGAATGATTAGGTCGAACCTCCATGGGGCTGAAAGCCCAATAGATGGATGTTGTAACCCCACCAGGGGGAAAGAGAAACCAGAGGCTTGCACCAGGAAGAAACAAAAACGTTGCACCAGGGACACTCCGACAAACCTAGACTCGAGGGTTTTACCTTTCCACCTGGACGTTGACCCTTGAAAGCACATGATGTCATCATTTTGACCTTGACGTCATCCAGAGTTAGGGTTTCCACTTATGATGGGCAGTTGTGCGCTAATTGGCACGTGTGGCAGCATTCAGAGCCTTTGGAGGCCAAACGTCCTGCACTTGAGGCCTAGTGTTCCACCTTAGGGGCCTAACGTCACCCTTGAAGATGAAATTAGAGTTTAATTAATGACATTTTTGTAAAAACTGGATTTTAAATGTAATTTGGCCATGTCGGCCTTTTTATGACCTAATTGTAATTAAAGGTCATTGATACTGTATAAATAAGACGAAAAACTCTCATTTTTATTCATTGTCTTTCATCACACAAGTGTGTGGTCTGAAATTCGGCCCTCTTTAAGGGTTATTGGTTGAAACTAAGTGGTGCGCAACTTCTTGGAGAGGCATTTTTGGTGTATTTTGGCTATTTTCATGGTGAGAAATCTTCAACTAGGGTTTGAGCTTGATTATTCTTGGTGAAGTAAGTAAAAAATCTGCATTTCTTTATTGTGAATGAATGCTTATGGTGAATTTACTTGTTTCATATTAAAGATCATGAAATTGTTTGCTTGAAACCCTAGGAGAAAGACATAAGTTATTATTTTTTTCTCTATAATTTTCCACTTGTTTAAATTTCTCAAAGAGCACCTTATCTAGAAGTAAATACTAGAGCCCTACCATTGTAGCACTCTAGTAACCCTACTTACATTGCCTATTGCATATTTTATTTCAAATTGTCTAAGGAAAAGAGAAATCGCTAGGGCCTAAGTTTCCTTACTTTCTAGCAATTATCTTTAGGACTTGGATGTTTGAGGGCTTGGGTTACCAACACCTCTCTCATTTTCTCCATCTCCTTTTGACTAAGTATTATTATTGTTATTTCCCTCTAAGAGTTGTTGCTGCTATCATTGACTCCATTACCCTAGAAGACACTAATCTATTCACTACTAGTGATTGATTGATCAAACTACTTTCAAAATATCTTCTTTGGAGCATCCACTAACTCCTACTAACCTTAGATTAGCCTAATTCACTAACCAACTTGATGTTGTTGCAAAAGATTGCTACAGCCATCTAACAGCAGCAAACTGACCTCAAAAGTGACATATATTGCTAGCTAGACATTGTTAAATCTGTTTGTGACTATCTAATATCAATTTGCCTAGTTAAAGCTATTATTTCTAGTCTTTTCTCAAGCATTTTGGAGCATAATTATTGTGGCTGTTACAAATTTATCATTGTTGTTGTAAACTGTTGTACTGCTGCAATTTTATATCAGCTAGTATATCTTTTAAGAGTTCATTGTCTTATGAAGCATTAACATCATTTTGGTACTTGGAAAGTGTTTTTTTTCTATTTTGTTGTCTTGTTCTGGGCAGGTACACCTCATTTATTGTTTGCTTCATCTCTATAAGACACAAAGGACCTTTAAAATCGAGTGACTTGTGAGAGGGGGGGGGGACTGCCTTAACCTTCTCAAACCCTCAGGTCACTGGGGACATCTCCCTTGGGGTACATTGATATACTCCTAAATAGAAAGGGGTTTCCTATTAAGGTGACAATGATAGGTCACCCCCTGTTACGCCAATCTTGTATCTACTTGCTTTGGGCTTTAGACAAGTACAGATTGTGCGATAACAGAGCTCTCATCCATGTATTCATCAAGCCATCTCTCCCACACTGGAAGCTGCAGTTTCTGCACCAGTTGGATGATTTCGCTGTGCAGGGACCTGAATAGGGCAACAATCTGTTGAAGTCAATCCATCAACATGAAATTGTGGGGAGAGATTGCCTGTTCTAGATTGTCTAGGCCTTGTATCAGGGTGGTGTAGAAGATATTTACATCCCTGAAGATTAAATTCGCTGATGAGGAATCCATGGCCTCACAGAAGGGCACCAATTGCAACATATTCTTCAACAACTCCCAACTCTCGAATGATTCAGACTGACCCACAACAGGAAATTTATGGATTGAAACCTGAATTCTCTCGAAAACATAGGCTCTGGACTAATTTCCAACATACCCACATGAAAAGCTAGCTCGTTTCTTAATTTCTCAAATGCTCACATGAAAAATCTGATCAGTTATCCTAATTTTTCAATTACACATTCAAAAAAATACACAGAAGTCATTCCATTTCCTTTTCCATTATACTATGTGCCCTTCATCAACTATACCCCAATGCCCAGCATTTTTTCCTTGTTTAAACAAATTTTCCATGTACACTTTCAAACTGTGAGAATATGGGTACATATTTAACGATCTAATATAAATTTTGATGCTTTTTTATTTTTTGATTTAGTGTTTTTAGTCAATACAAGTAAGCAGCAACTGCAATATTTTGGATATAGAATAGACAGAAATGTCTTCCATGCTACATAAGAATTTTTTGGCTAAAAGGTCACAAGTGGAGTTGCTCAAGACTTGCACCTGGCTCCACCCATTTTTTGCCAGCACTTTTTTTCTTTGACTTAGCACTTCAGGTGAACACCAGAAAACAACAATTGTTCTATTTTAGATATCCAATGGACAGAAACATATTGCCATGCTATGGAAGAACCTTTCAAATAAGAAGCTATAAGTAAGGAGTATCTATTCCACCAAACTTCAAAGTCACTCAAAGCTTGCACATGGCCCGACCTGTATTTTGCAAACACATGTGCACACACAAGCATGAGCATGTGATTGGAGAGACTTGAACACTGGTGGGGGAAATAACACCACCTTGCTTTCACCAATCCAGCAAGCCACTGTTGACAGTGGCCCTTCCCTCTCAGTTTCGTCGGATTGCACTTGAGGATTGGGACGTTGGCTCTACAAGTGCAAGTTTGTGTGATAACAGATATAAATTTATAATCTCAGTCTCTTGATAAATAAAAGCACTGAAATTCATATTTTTCTCATGAAATTTTTTACATATACAAGGGTTACATTTGATCATCTTATTTTGAGTTTGTTGTTCAATGTTGACCTACCTCCTTGGATTTAGGGTTAAATTCACAGTTCTTAACCATGCGTCTGAGGAGCTAATTACAACTAGGACCATAAAATCGTGCTCCTGCAATTCTACCTTCTCCTTTGAATTTCTCCTGACTGGCATCATGTGTAATGTGATGCTTGGGCAGGCCATGAAACTGAATAACGTAGATTCTCCAAACAAAATGACAATATATTTGAGTAACCAATTCTCTTGACATCTTACAATGGTGGTATTGTGACCTTTTCCAATTAACAAATTATGGATTCTTGCATTTTGTCTTTATGCACATGTGAAGCCATGACAGATAACTTGAAGAAACTCTGGCTAGATTGTTTATGTTAGGTAATTAACATTTTTGAAATATATAATACTTCCTAACATTAATACGAACTCATCATATGTTGTACTATAGACTATCCAATCACATATTGCAGGTACAATCATTCATATCATGAGTTTTAATATCGCGATGGAAACTAGTACCTCTTGATATTAGGGCTCACTGTCTTTCCAATCTTGCTTCAGCTCTAAACATATCATGTTTAAGTATTAGAGCCTTATTTTGTTCCCTATAGATCTAACACCTCATGCATTAAGGCTTCTAAGAGTTAGCACATTGTGGACGTTAATCATCATCATCACATTAATCATTATCATCATCATCACATTAAATGAATTTTGAAAGCACCAGAGTGCTTTCTACCATATCCGACAGACAGAGATCACTTTGTCCTAAGCTAAGGCATCCACATTTCGATCATACGCAGCAAGGATCGCTACGTAGCAATATCTGCAAAGACCAGGAGCTCATTTGTAATCTTTTTATTGCAGTCAATAATAGTCACAAGACAAAAATTGCTTCTTTTATTGACTGCAATAAAAAGATTACAAATGACCTCCTGGTCTTTGCAGATATTGCGATGTAGCGATCCTTGCTGCGTATGATGGAAATGCGGATGCCTTAGCTTAGGACAAAGTATACATATATGTATATGTCCATTGGCCTGTGGTCTAGCAGTAACTTGGAGCGGTTGTCAACACAGGTTTGAAACCAGGAGGTATGCTCCACCCCTGAATGCTTGTTGTTGGCTCATCGTTGTAGTGGCATAGCCATATTCGGATTAGCAGCCTAGACACCATTGATGTAATAGAATGTCGGATTATAACAGCAATGTCTCCTTAGTTAGAAATGATAGGAGAGAACACGTTGTTTCCTCGGGAATGAATACATACACACACACATTGTATTGAGCAGGGCACGAGGGTGAAAAGGCTTCCAACAAAGCCCTAAAATATATAATAATGTTAGAATAAATAAAGTTTTAAATTGCTCTCTGATATTGAGCAGACTGAAATACAATTTGGATATAGTTATACTTAAGAATCGGCATCGTAGTTTGTACTTTCTAGTTACTTGTTCAAGCCTGCTGAATTTTCCTCTGGACTTGACAAGCTACTGTTATGCGCATTGCAAAAATAGCAAGGTTATGAGGAAAGTGAAAATATTAATGCTCACTATGACTTGCCTTTTTGAAGAGAAAAACATTAGGGCTGGAAAACAACTTTCAAAATATTCCGATAGTCTGAAATAGTTCCATGGCAGAACGATCTCATTATTCACTGGAAACGAATTACCCCCCCATTCTTTTCAGGATTACACAGAAAGCTATGCCCAGAATATGCTCAGTATAATTTATGGGCTTTTAGAAAGTCATCCAATGAAGCAGTCATGTACGTTATATTTCAAATCAAAATCATGACAACTAATATGGATCAGAAATAACATATATCGAACGGAAGCTCCACTCCATGATTTACTTGTTTTTTTCTATAGCACCACTTACAAAATCTCTGCTAATGCAAAGTTCAAACTATATAAATGACAACAGTAAGATGGTAAAAGTAAAACTGTGAGATATTATCCCTGTCCTTACAATAACAGAAAAGATAAAAACTGAGAGACATGGACAGACCTTCAAGTAGTATTATCCCAGTCTGCATTACACCCATTAAGCAGCACAGCATTATTATCATGGACAGAAATTCAATAAACAATCACAGTACCCCTTCTATTATCGCAGTCTTTACATAATGCAGTGGAAAGCCATGCTCAACGTGCACTTATGCAATAGTTAGTAGCGGTTAGAATGGCACTGAATGTATTACATCCATTAAGCAGCACAGCAATATCATCATTGGCAGAAATTCTATCTTCACGGTCCTTACCCAGTGCAAGTAGAACACCGTGCTCAACATTCACTTATGCAATAGTTAATAGCCATTAGAATGGTACTGATAAAACATGTATGCTATTAATGGTTAAAACAGTCATTGAACAAACTTATCCTTCAATCTTTTGTGTACTGATCCTTTCCAACAGCGTTTGAAGTTTCAATTTCATGTGATGCCTGTGAAAAGCTTTCCACATAGTTCAACCTCAAGCTAAATGAAAATTTTCAAAGAAATAAAAAAGGAAGATAAACGTGGAAGAAAAGCAATGAGAAAAATGATAGATTCCTTATCAAATTTTGGTGAGTATAATCAACTCCATATTTTTTTCCTGACATATTTCCATAAATATAATCGGTTCCACTTTCAAGAACTGTTTGCCTATACAGCTTTCCTATATTCAGCTTGAATTATTAAAAAAGACCTAATGACACAAAATGTGTGATTCCAGCCTTGTTTGTCTCTGCAGTTTACAAAGTTGCTATAGTTATGAAAGAAACATCCATTACATGAAGATCATTATTGATGCATCCCAATTAAATACACCGAGACTGTCTAAGCAGTGGTAATAAGCCTTTCCAAGAAAGTAAACAAACAAATACCGTCAGTAATCATGCACGGTTCTCTTCACAACATCTATTGCCCAAAAATTTTCACAATTCCTAGTATTAACACTTACGAATCTAGATATAGGAATACTAAACAGAAAAATCCAACAGCATATTTTTCTACTCACACATGTTGCTCTACCAAGATGTTTCATCCAGAACTTCAGGAGGCCAAACATATATAGTCAGTTGCCATTCTGACTTTCTGCACCAAAACTTTGAGTCATTTTAGGGAGTATTTTCTTGTCCCATGATTATATCATCAACCTTTCACAAAAGCAAAGCCTTCTTTTTCTCGAATCAATGTTCTTGAACCCTATCACACTAAGACTTCTTGAATCATACCCACTATAATCTGATTACTGGACAAGACAAAAGTGGGTTTGCTCTAGTGGCTCCACAGCCATTTTGTCTTGTGAAGATCGCTAGTTAGATACCCACGGAGTCAGCAAATAACACTACTATACTATAAGGTTATACTCATTCATTAAACCAGAGCCCTTCAATTAAACACATCGAACTGGACCATGATCAAGGTTAGGTTGTTTTTTATAGATATTCAATCGCAGTATGCTTCCCCAATTCCTTGAAATCTTCTTCAATCAAAATTTGCCACAAAGAACGCCATTATTCGAACGACGGCAGAAAAAAAGAAAGAGCATGCTCTTACCCTCCAATGTTTACAGCTATATCTCAGAATCTAAACAACCCTACAAATGTAATGAGGGTTATTCCCTAAGGTCCTAACCTAAATTAACACTCCCTGGCTAGTGACTATACAACTGCATATTACCTCTGACTGCAAATGTCCAAGAGCATCTTCCTGCCATCGACAATCTCATCGAAGAAGTCATCAAGCTGGCTATCGATGTTCTCGAGCCCAGATTTGACCAAACCAAAAAAGTGCTCCAATTGTTGAATTTTGTCAATCAGGCTCTCTTGGTAGTCAACAGTGTTGTTGTTGCTCTGTTGGGAGCCCCTGGACCTAAGGTCCAATCGGGTCCAGAGCTCCCCCATCAAGGATTGTGTCTTGCCAAACTCATATAAAAAAAATGCAGGCCTACTATACATGGTAGTCTTGATAGAGGACTTTACCCGGTTTATCTCAGCATCCACTCTCTGTTGCAGGCGGGATGATGAGGCAAAAAAGGAAGACCTGAAACACAGATTGTCCACGGCAATTGAATTCTCATTGAAACTGTAAACCAATCCCCAAAGCAGCAACATGAGCAGTAATGAACTTGTATTCTTCATTGCATACATGACTCCTCTGAAGCCATTGAACCCATTCCACTTGGCAAAATTGGCCTCAATGACCTTATCATCCAATTGCAAAAACAACTTCCCATCTGCTTGAATCTTGGTTTCTATCAATACCTTGTTCTCTTCTTCCAAGCTGAGAGCCTCCCTCCAGCACCCTGATATGTTCCTCATCACCTGCCTGCACTGTTGACTTGTTGGGCTGCTATTAGCATTCAATGTCATGGAAACGTTCTCTACAACATTCTGGTATTGTTCCAGGCCTGTAATCCCACATTTCAGTACATGACACACATCCCAGAGCTTTGAGCTCTCATCCATGTATTCATCAAGCCATCTATCCCCAACTGGAAGCTGCAATTTCTGCACCAGTTGGATGATTTCCTTGTGTAGGGACCTTAACAGGGCAACAATCTGTTGAAGCCAATCCATTGACATGAAACTGTGCGGAGAGATTGCTTGTTCTAGATTGTCTATGCCTTGTGTCAGGGTGGTATAGAAGCCATTCACATCCCTGAAGATTGAATGCCCTGATGATGAATCCATGGTTTCACAGAAGGGCACCAATTGCAACATATTCTTCCACAACTCCGAACTACTGAATGATTCAGACTGACCCACAACGGAGAATTTATTGAGTGAAACCTGAATTCTCTCGAAAACATAGACTTTGGGCTAATCCCCAAGGTACCCAGATGAAAAATTAACTAGTTTCCTAATTTCTCAATTGCTCACATGAAAAAACTGATCAGTTATCCTAATTTCTCAATTACACATTGAAAAAATGCACACAAATCATTCCATTTCCTTTTCCGTCATAATACCTATGGGCCCTTTATCAACCATACCCCAACCCATAACATGTGTTTTTCCCTCGTATAAACAAAGTCTCGATGCTATCTAATATAATATACTTTAATTGAATAAAAATATGATGCAGCTATCATACTTTTGACATTTATTAGACATAATATTTGGGAAATTTATTATACACAAACGGCCTTGAAACGCTATGTAGAAAACTTTGGGCTTAAACGTTTTTCATCTACTCAAATCAAATAAGTGGTAACTCTTTTATTGTGGAGATTCAATAAACATAGTGAAATTTTGCTATCATGATTGAATTTTGAGGGTTTCGTTTTTTAAGGCACTTAAGGTTCGAAACTTGTGGTAGTCAAGAGGAGACACCCAAAAAAATCTAACAATGTTAAGTGGTCCCGGCTAGGTGTGATCCCTGAGTAATTTTGATGGCTTAGATGTCCCTAGATTGTCATTTCTTAGACCACAGGCTAGTCCCGCGGGTAACA
Source organism: Picea engelmannii (assembly GCA_009831015.1). NCBI lineage: Eukaryota > Viridiplantae > Streptophyta > Pinopsida > Pinales > Pinaceae > Picea > Picea engelmannii. The sequence goes on from ML813684.1 coordinate 207,749, forward strand.
AACAGACTAGCAAACAAAAAATATATATTCAATAAACATAAAGGATTTCTTATGTTGAGAAAACCAATGGGCTAAAAGATTGTGAATTGTTATGTTCAGAGAAAAAAAACAACTTTTTCGCTAAGAGGTTGTGAATAAGGAGTATTTGTTCCTTTAAAGTTATTTAGAACTTGTATATATTTCTATTTATTTTTCACGAATGCATGCACATGAGTTTTTGGTTGATACAAAGAGTGGTAAATTTAATTCTTGTTGAGGCGACATTACAAAGGAAACAATTAAAGGATCCACCATCCAGTAGACACAAATTTGCAATTCCACTTGACAGGGCTATTGCCTGGTTCGATGAAGTGGCTCAACAAGGAGGCTCACTTTGTGGGGCGGGAGGGAAAATCTCTCTAAACTCACACACATGCTTCCACTGGACTCTAAACTGCAGACAAGGAACTAACATGAAGGCAGAACTTTTGGGAGCGTGGGCGTCTCTCATTATGTCATGTCGCCTGCACACCGATGAGCTATTACTCCTTGGAGACTCCAAAATTATTATTGATTGGTTGAGCGGTCAAGCAGATTTCCATGTGGCGGCCCTTGAAAGCTGGAAAGAGAGAACCCAAGAAGCCACTCTCTTGATTAGGAAGCTCTCTTTCTCTCACATCTATAGAGAGGAAAATAGCGAGGCATATACCCTTTCTAAAAAAGCTTTGCATATGCCACCGGGCCAAATTCGTTTTACAAAGTGGGAGGATGGCAATGAAGGACCTGCCATCATGATCAAACTTTGATTTATGCCGCCTTTTGTTTTATTTGTTGCTTTCCTATTGATCTGGAAGCCGATCTCAGTAATGTCAAGGAACATAAATTTATGATAGTATGGACTGCAACGATCCACAAGCATAGTACCCCCTCATGTATTCGTCTTCGCGAAGATAGATTTGTATATTTTTATATCCTTATGAATATAAAGCGTATTTTTTCTCGTGGAAAAATTTTTTTGGTTAAGAGATTGTGAATAAAAAGTATCTATTATGTCAAAGTCACTAAGAACTTTGTTGAAAAGTCAACAAGAAATGTGTGTCTAATTTATTTTTCCCTTAAATAAATTGGACAATAAATATTAATCTATTATCTCATAATTACTTGAAATAGTTAACTAAAATGGCAAATCAGTTAGCTATAGGAAATTCGAGTTCAAAGGTTGACTAGTGGGACATGGAAGTCGAATTAGTTGTAACTAAGTGGCTTGAAGTTGTAACGGAGTTATAAGTGTAGTTATATGAGTTGTGAAGTAGTTTAACTCGGTTAAGTGAGTTAAGCTCAGTTGTACTAGTTGTAACTGAACTTACACTAGTGAGAGTTCAGTGAATTAATTATTAATTAATTCACAATCAGGATCTCACATGCAACTGAAGATTTACCACTATTAACTACATGCATGTCAGATCCAATGGAGACCCAGTTGAGATAACAGGTGAAAGGGATAGTTTGGCTATCAGTTGTGATTTGAGTGAAGTGCACTCATGTAATCACACACACAGTGGATGTGCCCATGAGCAATGTGCAGCCTAGGCAAGAGGAATTCGAATTCATTTGCAGGTTTTCCATTAGTAGGGATTGCGCAGACGAGGGAGGCTGTCTGGAGGCAGAGAATTGGCACATGTATTTGTTGATTTTTGTATGACAACGTGAGACAATTGTATTGTACTGAGAGCTCTTAGATTAGAGTGTTGTATGAGATTGTTTCATGATCCATTATATACATAATATATGATAGTGGGGTTTTTAGCTTTATGCTTTCTCGGAAAAACATATGTGTTATGTGTGATTGATCTTTCTTCTTGATATTGCAATTGGCGATCGTGTTTTAAATTCCGCAAGAATATTTGTAGAAGCGATTTTGTATTTAACAGTGGCATATAATTGTTAGATCAGGAGAATCTAGGCAATACATAAGTTGTATTAAAATTTCTACAAACGTGTAGATGGTTTCATCTATTTTTCACAAATGCATGTGCACACACAAGCATAGGCATATGATTGGAGAGACTTGAAACTTAGCAGGGGCAATAACATTGACTCGCTTTCACTGACCTAGCAAGCCATCATTGGTATATTCTTAGTGCTTTTGATGAATGAAAGAACTAAAATTCGTATTTTTTAATGAAATATATATATATATATATATATAAGTTACACATGATAATCTTATTTCGAGTTTGATGTTCAATGTTTACCTCCGTCCTCATATTTAGGGTTATATTTACAAATTTTTAGCTTGTGTCTTATGAGCTAATTACAACTATGACCATAAAATCATGTACCTGCATTGTTACCTTTTCTTTTGAATTTCTCCTCATTCTCATCCAACAACATTATTACCTTTTCCTTTGAATTTCTCTTCATTGGCATCCAACAACGTTGCTACCTTTTCTTTTGAATTTCTCTTCATTGTCATCCAACAACATTGCTACCTTTTCCTTTGAATTTCTAGCGTCCAACCCTCCTCTAAAGTATTTGTTGTTGAAGTATCTATCGTCAACAACTATTTATTTGCCTGCATTAATGACTAGGGAACCAAATCCATTTCCTAATATGAAGAACATGATTCATGTCTCATCTTTCTCATTTCAAAAGGATTTTAATATGTGGAAATTGACAAAAGATGAGTTGCCTTATTGTAGCTACAATAGCTTCTTCAGTGTGATCAAGCACTAAAGTTGTTGAAGTTGTGGAAGGAGTAGGTACCAAGCAATGGGAAGGTTTGATTGAATCCACCAATGGTTGTCCATTTTTGCATCTTGTCACGAAGGCAACTTCTATGTTTTTCCTTTTAAAGCTTCCATGTTTTTCTTTTTATAGTTAGAAAAGACTTTGACTTCGAACAAGAAATTGACACATGAGCATGATCAAAGTAAAGTTTGCAACGAAACATATGTATTTATAATTTAGGGGTTAAGCCCCTTGTTCCAATCATTATTGTCCAACACCATGAGGTCACAATTTTTTTTTCTTAAATTTCCATAAATACACATCTTAGTGTAATTAATAAATACAAAATCATTGATTTTCAAGATTAAGAGATATTAACAAACAATTGAGTGATTAAGACTGAACCATCATAACATCTATCAAAAACCAATCGAAAATGGAAAAAGTAGATTTCATTTCTTTCTTTCTTTCTTAATAAGAAATAAGCATCCATTGTCAAGTGATTGGGAGGGATGATTGTTATCCTCCCCACCCAGGTTCAATTCCCACGAGTGCCATATTGAGCTCATATCAAGTATATTGTTGTAATGGCTTTGATCAATGTTGTTGACTGGCCTTGTACCTTGAAGATTTTATGATTTATCCTAGGTACCATCCTTGAAATGAGGGGAAGTATTGAGAGCTTTTCCCGAGACCTTTATAACCTGCAAACAAAAGAAGTAAATAAATATCCATCAATCAATAAAAAACAAATTGTTTTGATTTATAATAATCTCAACTAAAATACTTGTATTAAAAGAAATAAATCATAAAATGAATACACTTTTAATATTCATTATAAATCATTACCTAATATTAAAACACTTGTAACTCTATTGAAAATCCTTACCTTGTATTAAAAAAAACCATTTTTTTTAAATTACAACTTTCATTTTACTATATTAAATCTTCAAAAAAATTTAGATATCAATCTTTACTCTTTATTTCTAAATTTGTATCTATGCATATCTCATAGACATGAAATTATGTTAATATGACACGTAGGACATTGAATCTGCCTTGCATCATTACTTACTCTTTAATTTCAAAATAGAAGTACAATATCCATGTAGATGCACACCTTTTCACATAGGAGGACTAATACAACATTATAAAGAAGAGTCCATTACCTAGTAACAACTAGTCCAACATCCGACAAAATCAATAGAAAAACCCAAAAAGTAAAAAATTGAATCATTCCAATGCCTAGCAAAATAATTGAGAAACCCAACAAAGCAAAAATTAAACAAAATTATGAAAAGACTCAAACCCCACGGGACCCAATAGAGACCAACTAAAAAGAAAGGGAAAGGATTGACACACGGAAGGGATATCAATTAACAAATATTACAAGGTCCCAAGGAGAGGAGAAGAATGGAAACTAAAGAGGATGTGTACAAAAAGTTCGAAGGACCCAACAAAGGAGAGAGCATGGATGGAATGAGATTGCAAATTCAAACTGCAGGTTTATCGAGGTAGATTTTGTTGTTCCATTTAAACCAAAGTTCCTAGAAATGTTGTTGAAACAATGATGTGTGTCACCCACACCAGGGACATATAGATTATTGAGAATCTCTTTCATGCATAACATGAATTGTCAATGTTGCTTTCTTTATAATGACATTGTTTAATGATGGGTGGTGATAATTCTATTTGAGGGCATATCTTGAGCTTGACAAAAGGAGCCACAATACAAAGGTTTGTAATTTTATATGTAAAGATGCCATTGAAAGTGAATCCACCCAGATGCTAATCTTGATGTTTTCACCATATGACCCAAAGGGGCCAATAAACAAGACCGGGAGGGCCCAATAAACAAGTTGTTGAATTGATTTAAATATGATCACAAGAGATTTAGGGCCTTGAGAAACATGATGCCATTAAATAAATTATTAAAATGATTTGATTACAAGTCCTCGTAGATATATGTTTTTCCAGCCCTATTCCAGAGTGGTTATAATGTCAAAATAGACCATAAGGTAGACTTCATTGTGCCATGTATACATGACCCACATAATTATATTGATTATACAATACACCTAACTTCAAGGGGAAGACTTCACAAACAGTGTTAAGATTCCACAAGCAAGTTGTTGTAAGTGGGGAATAATAATGGAAAAGTAGAATATTCAAGGAGACTTTCATTAATTGGTGAAAATAAAGATGTGATAGTTAACCTTTCTTTAGCATTGTGTTTTAAGTATATATACCTTTGTGATATAAATGGAAGGTGTAAAGATTTATATTTAAATATGTATACATTAATATTTAATTTTAATTAGATCTAATTTTAATTAGATCAAGTTTAATGTAAAAGTTGTTGAATTCTATCAATTTATATATAATATATATAAAAGATGGGTTATAATGAATAGTTAAAATATTAAATATTTTATATAGTAAATACAAATCAAATATGTTAGAATTATATTGAAATTGATGTGTTTTTAAGAAATTTTGATTATTAAGTAAAAATGATATATATAATAATTGATATAATATAATTTATTTTGCTAGTTTTAATTTTATTAATGAGCATCAATTAATGCAATGAGAGATAATTGCACTATTCAAACTTGTGAGAAACTCGTTGTTGGTTAATAACACTCATGTGAGATGGATCATAATGAATTATTTGAATATTAAAACACTCCATGTAATTGATAAATATGAAGGACATCATAATGTTGCACTGTGGAAGTCACCTACATGTTTAAAAAAGATCACAAAGTTGTAAATGAATGGTTTAAAAGTATAATACTTGCTAAGGTTTTGTGAATGGGATAGAAAGCAATACACACTTGACTATGGAGAAAAACATCATGGTTAAGCATGCTCGAGCCAAAGTTGTCCTAAGATGGGTGACTTTCCTAGGATGTGTTGGTCACCAGGTGCAAGTCGTTGAAGTGATATTTCATGTTATGCACTTCATTTCTCTAATTTCAATTCCACCTCTTTAGCCATGTGAGTATCAAATAATGCAATGAGCGTTGAGTGGACTATTAAAGCTAATGAAAAACAAGTCATTAGTTAACGACGCTTTAGGAGAAGGTCATAGTGAATGGATTGAGTATTAAATACTATGTGCAATTATTCTTGAAAAGGGATATCATAATGGTGGATTGTGGAAATCCCCACATGCTTAAAAAAGAGAAGGGAGCTCCAAATGAATGGTTCATAAGGTAAAATACTTGCAAAGGTTTTTCAATTAGGGTTGCAAGTTATGTGGGCTTGACTTTGGAGAAAAAAAATGCTCGAACATACTTGGGAAAAGTCGTGTTGGGATGGGTGACCTTCTCAGAAGTTTATGGTTATCGAAGACAAATCTCAAAAGTGACAATTGATTATATACAATTCATCTCGCTAGTTTCAAGCCCACATCTTCATCTTTATTATGAAAAAATATTTATTAATAATTGACACACATAGAAAATAAGTAATAATAAATGAACTTGTATATTAGATATTATACACAATTAATATTTCATACAATCAATTCTAAAAATATATTGATGATACATCATCTTAACTATACTATAAACTATTAAACTAAATTTGATATTATACATAATTAATATTTCATACAATCAATTCTAAAAATATCATGATGATACATCATCTTAACTATACTATAATCTATTAAACTAAATTTATTTTCAATTTAATTGTATATTAATATTCTTCATAAACATCTTTTTTAAGAAAAGACAAAATAACTAAATTTATTCCCAATTTAATTGTATATTAATATTCTTCATAAACATCCCTGGGGGCAGCTCAATTGTCAAGTGTTGTGATATGAAGTGTTATGTTTGATTAGGTTCTGAGTTCAAATCCCCTTGAGTTACCCGTGCCTACAGAAGGGGCATACATATGGCACCTGGAGGTTATAGTGGTAGCGGTCAGAATCAACCCCATGTCACGCAAGTACGAGACCGTCCAGTTGTCGATTCTGCCAAATACAAATATATATATATATATATAATTCTTCATAAACATTTTTTTTAAGAAAGGACAAAATAACTAAATTTATTCTCAATTTAATTGTATATTAATATTCCTCATAAACCTTACCCCAAATGGGATGCCATGGAGGTGACACGAGGATGGTACTTCCCTTTCAAGAAGTGGGATGAAGAGGATATATGGTGACACAGAGACTCACCACCTGGTTTGTTGAGTTCATGAGTCATATGGGAATTAAATGAAGTATGTGCAAACCATCATTCTAGCAGATGGAAGGTACTAGTAATCCCCAATGTTTGAACTACGACTCTACGATGGCAGTGAACAACATTAACTTAGATTACTTAGGTATGATGGGAACTCTCCCTAGGATGCAACATCACAATTGCAAATGGTGCTCTCGCTCTCTAGGCATCATTGTTTCAGATTGGGGTGGTGTGCGGATGTTGGTCAATAGTTTACATAAGGAGGGCATCGATCTGCCTGGTTACGAGACGTTGAGTTTATGGGATAAGATTCATCGTTTTTGGGTTTACCTCATCCATCTAATTGCTTATGTACTCATTATCCAGGTACTCTTAATGTTTCCAGCTTGATGATATTCTAGGGGTTACTGACAGGGGCGCGGAGGCCCGCTCGACCCCTTGTCATCCAACAATATAAGCCTGAAACCCTCCAATCCAAGGGTGTTACACACTGCACAAGAAGTTGCCAATGAGTTTCGAGACAAAATTCCCTCACGAATTCAGGGTGCACTAGCCATGGTGGAAGATGCAATTCACTAGGAGCGCACCACGGTTCACGAATGGAAGATAGATGTCAAAATTGGCAACTGGGTTCCTGACATGGGAAGTTCAAGGGAAACATAGATAAAGTATTTGAAAATCGTCGAATTATACTAACACATAAAAACCTTTCTAGGAAAAATGTTGTTGGACAGTGAAGAGGAGAAGGGGGGGGATTTTGGAGTAGTTGGCATATGTTCGACAACAACTTCAAGATATCCATGCATGCATGGAGGCTCAAGACTGCTAAGAAGAGGCTCGACTATATAACTCTCCAAAGCCTCAACATCAAGAACTCCATGAGAGGGCAAGTGGCCTCTCTCCTCACTAGTTTTTCATAATGGAAGACATTTTGAACTCATTAGAAAATATTTACTCTTCTTAGTGGGATCATTGCATAAGGTTAAATAGATTATCAATTTTTTTCTTACAAAACTATGTTTTTTTTTTTACGAAAACGGTTATGGATTATATTAAGAAGGTGGACTGGCTAGTAAAACATTGGCAAGCCACTGGGTCCTTTACATCGAGAGTGATTTCTATCACTTTAAAGTTCAAGATCCTGGAAACGTTACACATTACTCAGAATACATCTTGTTGATAGCTATTTCAGCGAGCCAGAGCGGCTTCGTGTCATTACATCTTCCCGCCGATAGACGTTTTTTTTCCTTTTGGTGACGACCTGCCATTCATTGCTTTGACCCTGGTTATGAATTTCCGGCTAAGCTTGCACTTCTTCTGCCTCAGAAATATCGGCCCAGCTTGAGGCTTTCTTGGTTGGGCTTGAAGCCCTGGGCAGAGCTGCTTCCGCTGGGTCTTCCCCCTTAACAGGTTCTTTGAGGACGGAGATGGATTCCCCTTCAGCTTCTGACGACGGGATCTTTGCTTCAGCTTGCTTCTCTGGTTGCGCTCCTGTCCACCAAGTGGGCCTTTGGCGTCAGGATGATCTTCTTTTCCCGGATGACTTCTCACAATTCCGGGCTATGTGCCCTGTTTCAAAACAAACCCTGCATTTGAAACAGAGGTTCTCGAAATCGATCTTCTGGGTCCAAGAGACGTTTTCTCCGAGGAGGATGATTTCTGCTGGGAAACCCTTGTTGAAGTCCATCTCTACACAGATCCGAGCAAAGGTGGAGTTGACTGGGGCAACTTCAGGGCAATTGCAGAGATATTTCCCTATGCCATTTCTGATAGCTTCAAGAGTTTTGTCCCCCCGGAAGTGCAGGGGGAGTGACGGGAGACGCACCCAGACCGGAGCAGTAGAAATAGAGGTCGTGGCTGGATCAAAGTCAGGGGTCCACGACTGCATGGATAGCCCTGCTCTGCCCCAGAACCACGGCCCGGAGCTGGAAACCAAGTCTATTTCATCAGAAGAATCAAAGATAGCTGTGAAAAAACCCTTCGCAAGGGGGCAGACTGTAATCTCACCCACAAGAAGCGAGGACCATTCGGAGTCGATCCAGGAACGAAGAGCAACCAGATTCGGCGAAAAGTCGTTAAACTTGCAAACCAGGGAAAACTTGCTGAGCTGAGAGGAATACTCCAGTACTTCCTTCGGCAACTGGATAGAAACTGTCGGGGCTTCAACAATTGAAGTATTCGGAGCCGAAGAACCCCCTCGAAGGGAAGCAATATCTTTGAAAGTAGCCCGTCCCGCATGGCCCAAAGAGGGACCCTGATCTGGGAGAGGGTGGGCGGAGCAAGCCCCGTCGGGCTTGGCACAGGCGTTTGAAGAGGCGTGTGCTGGAGCAGGGGGGCGCCGGCCGCCATGGAGGACGCAACCACGAGAGGGGGCGCAACAGTCGCAAGTGCAGCCACCAGGAACTTCACAGCCGCCATTGGGGACTGCCCGGAGCGAGCTTGACGCCTGGATCAGGTCGGGAGGAGGCCAGCGGGCCTGTGGAGAGCTGCAGGACCAGGCCGAAGCCCTAAAATCGAACCCTCGCCTTCCCTGCCGCCGCCGCCCTGTAAACCTACAAAACTATGTTATCTTGACTTTATCAAAGAATTTAGCTCAAACTATACGAACAAAAGACTTGTTTCATTATTGTTGGTCTAGTTTCCTAGGCAACAGACCAACAACCCAATAAATTTTGTGTATAATTCGTCATTTTGATAAATAATATATCTAATTTGATTTACTGACAACAAAAATATTCTTATAAACCTTTTTATTAAAAAGACAAAATGTTATCTATATGTGTAAGGGAAAAAAACAATCTTTAATAATCAATTATTTTAAGAAAATATCTATCTATATATAGTACCATCCACACAAATTAATCTAATAATCACAAAAGTCATGTGATCATATAAAATCTATCTTTTGAAAACTAAATCTAAAGACAATAAATATTTGTAGAGTACCCTCCACACAAATTAATCTAATAATCACATAAAGTCAAGGTGATCATATAAAATCTATCATTTAAAAACTAAATCAAATTAATCTAATAATCACATAAAGTGAGGTGATCATAAAAAATCTATCATTTAAAAACTAAATCTACTAACAATGATATTATATTAGAGGCAAATTTATGTCACCTTTAAAGCTAAATTTATGAAATGACATTTCAAATTAAGAATATGGAAAATATATTATAATGTTTAAGATGCTTTTATTTATTTAATTAATTTTTAAGTTAATAGTTAATTGGAAGTAAGTTGAATGGTTAAGAATTAAATCTAAAGATAATCATATTATATTAGAGGCAAATTTATGTCATCTTTAAAGTTAAATTTATGAAATGACATTTCAAATTTTTTTTTTTAAATAAAAAAGGGAGGAGCCTGCTATAATATATTATCAAAAATTTGCATCAGAATGTACATAGTCAAGAGTCTGAGTCATCCAGAATGCTGCTGGAAACCGGAAACCAGCATAGATACATAGCAAAAACGGCTATAAACTATTGGCACCTGTCCTGCCCGGAGGAAACCAAGACAGGTGCCTAAAGTCTAAAGAAAACAGTAACATAAAGCTAAAACCATAGAACATGAAAAGCCTAGGTAATAGGTGACCTATCATCTTCATTTGTCTTCCGCGTGGAGCTTGCCGGGATGGCGAAAGACTACGCACAGAGTGGACACTTTCGCCGAGCTGGAGTGCTAGAATAGGCATCGAGAAGCACGTCCAGGCGTTGGCCCATGATGAGGGCACGATGCTCCAGGTCAGCCATGTGGCCTCGGAGCTCAAACACTAAGGACAGGTGCTCCTCGCGGAGGAGAAAGCCATGCAAGTCACCACCTTCGTCGGGCGTTCTTTGCTTCTCGTCATCCTACCCACCGCTCCTTTCTTTCATTCCCGGCGCACCTCCAGCATCAAACATAGCCTCCATGTCCTGCCAGGGAACCTCTTCCACAATGCAACCAGGAAAATCGGCGTCCACACTCAAATTGTGTTTTCCATCCCCACCGCCAGACCTCCCTCTATCGCTCGTCTCCTCCACTGTCGTCAGGTCCTCCAGCGTCAGGTCCTCCTCTATAATGCAAGCCGGGTACAATTGCTCGGTGCTATCCTCCAATTTGACGGTGTCCAGACTGCTACGGCCAGATTCCTTCTCTGCTATGGTGGAGAGCAGAGCCTTCTCCTCGGCTCGAGCCTTCTGTTTCATCATAGAAGTAGCCATGACCAGAGCACGTTCGAGCTGCTCTCTACGCAGTCGCTGCTCCTTACGGACGTACCAAGCCGAGCCACGGCGTGGCATACCACGTTTCCTCGGCATGTTGCAGAGCGCTCTCCCGGAGATACACACAGGCGAAAGCCAATTGAGAACGCAGGCACCAGCGACAATTCTCCACGGAGGGATGGTGTACCAGTGCGCAAGAAGCGCGGAGCTCCACCAGCGTCTCCAAACGCAGAGCAGAGCCGAGGACAGAGCAAGAAAAAACCAATAATCCGACCGCATATCCCCATGACCGCCTTTAACAATACACTCGCCAAGTTCGTAAATGCTCGCTCGCTCGAGGAGTCCTCCCATCGCAGAGTTGTTATGGCTATCCTGCATTCGTAGTGCGGGTGTTAAATGGACCGCCTCCAGCATTTAAGCCCCGACTTAATTCTAAGCCATATGGCACGCTTTCGCCACATGTCACCCCATACGGGGGAAATGACATTTCAAATTAAGAATATGAAAAATATATTATAATATTTAAGATGTTTTTATTTATTTACTTAATTTTTAAGTTAATAGTTAATTGGAAATAAGTTGAATGGTTAAGAAGAGAAGAATTTTTTTTAAATTCTTCTTTAAAATTTATTTTATAATATATTTATTATTTGTAAATTAATTAATAATAATAATTTAATTTTAAGGTTACAATTAAGTTAGACATTAAATTGATGTATGAGAACTTTTTGTTTGTGAGACAAGGAACCTTCTCCGTCTAACGATTTGATTGGTAAATTCTATGGAGAAGGTATACATACCCTACTCCTCTCTCGATTTAAACTTGTAACTTTTTAGGAGGAAACACGTGTTCTTAATCATTAGAACCACTCATAATGTAACTTGAAAAGTTAACTTGATTTATTTTATAATATATTTATTCTTTGTAAATTAATTGTTATTAAGATGTTAACTTAACCTTACATTTTGATGGTTTCAATTTTCAAAAAACACATTATGTAAATAAATAAATAAATAATATTTTAATAAATACTTTTTTTTCTAAACATATAATTAATTAGAAATTTGTACTTACATCATAAGAATTTAGGCAAAGAGGTTAAACATGTCACGATTTGGATATTTTTTCATTATATTTTTTTTATCATTTTGCTCAAAATTCAGCCAAAAATTTAAAAGAATTGTTGGAAATGCAGATATCAATTGTTGAAATTACAAAATTTGGATGGATTAAAGATTTTTAAAAGGATGGAATCCATTTATACATTAAAAATACAATTTTAAAAATAAAAATTTACAATTTAATAAAAAAATTGTATAACTAAATTCTCATAATATTTATTAAAAAAATTCAAATTATATAAAGTTTATACTTCTCCCTTGAAAATGACTCTATTCTTTAAAATCTTTACAAACTTAGAATAATAAAATGGTTGAAAAGCATTTCCAATATTTATTGAAAATATCTATAATTTATGTACCTATGAACGTAACCAGGAAGCCCAAAATAATTTGTTTTGATTATAAATGACTCAATTCATAACAAAAATTAAAAAATTAAATAAATATATTAAAGAAATTTAATGTTGTCCCATATTTGTACTTAGAGCTTATTATTATTTTAGATACTTTATGACTTTGGGTTAGTGACTTTATGAATAGTCCATGGGTGTTCAATTTATTTAATAAGAGTAGGTGAAGGTTGGACAAAGGGAATGTAGCGACATTCACAATGATTTTTTGGGATTTTGTCCTTCACAAGGACTTTATTAAGGTTGGACACTAGAATTTAGTGATTATTATACCTTTGGACATTATTGGTGGTTGGACTAGAGTACACCACCTTGAGAATTGAGTCTAGTTCCTTGATTAGGATTCCCTTCACTCTTCCCAAGCAAGAAACGTTTACATGTATATTCATGAGCATTCATTATTCAATTGTTTATTATGTTTTTTTAAATGTAAATAAACATGGTTATTTATGTTATATCAAGGGAGGAAATATGCATGTTTACAATTTTTTTTTCCAATTCTTTGGATTAATGAAAAGATCTTATACATCCCTATCTTTATTTTTAAAAAGAAGACAAATTATTATGGTGTGTAAATGGTGTTTAAAAATATTATAATGAAATTTTTTCTACAAGTATTGTATAATATTTAAAGTGTTTAGGGAGTGGCAAGTGTGTGTGAGAGTGATTTTTGTTTTAAAAAAAAAATAAAATTATTTATGTTTGGGTGATTGTCAATTGTAGATATAATAAAGTAGATGAATTAGTCCTTTGGAAAGGGGTATGGATCATGAAAAACAAAGGAGTCAATTCATTGTCTATAATGGGGGATTCTATGGTTGTTGTTCGTCATGTGGTGGAAAAATCTCTCCCCAAGGAACCTCATCTTCAAATACTTCTCATTCGAATTCATAAGTTGGTAGAGGGGTTTTAGGAACTAGTATTCTTCAATGCACTCTGTAAACTCATCCATCTCGTTGATGCTCAAGCTAATTTTAGCTTGCACCCTCCCTTTTGGTAAATTGCTATAAAATGGGGGGAAGACCTTATTTTCCAATCCACCCTAAGTTTGTATCCCCACTCTTGTTTATGACTGAAATCAAGGCTAAAGATAAGTGGCAACATGGTAACAACATGCATCACGATGGTACAAAGGGGATGGCCCTTCGTGCAGTTCACTCAAGCTAGCACGGGGGCAGCCTAATTAAGCCTAGTTGGATGGGATTCTTCAATGTGCGTGGGTTTTATCATTCCCCTATCATGGTGCGTTGGTGGCTTTCATACCAGGTTTAGATCAGAGGCCTATTCAACCTATTTTTTCTTCTTTTCTCCATGTGAGTTGGTATTTGTTTACCCTAGTGATGTTGTGTTTGTGTTATGGGAGTGGTTTGATATATTCCCCCTCTTGTTTTGTTCTAGTCTCTGGTTGTGATGTCCAAAATTCAGGTTAGTTTGCATCCTTTCTCTAAAGCGGTTCAAAATATTTTAGTCTGAGCATTCGAACTGAAATTATCTAGTCTCAAAAGAAGGTATTCTAGTGGTCATTTTATGTGCGTCTTTGGGCACTTTATTAATAGAAAAGGTAAGGTATCCATATTTTTGTTTGACATTCCAATTGCCATCCCTTTGAACAATTTTCACAACTCACTTCTATGGCATGAGAGGCTTTGTGATGACAATCATGAAATAATGGCTTAAGTAATGGAAACAATGGAAGTTTGGAAAAAGGCCTGGGAGCTGCAATATGAAAAAGATACAAAAATTACAAGGATGTAGCTAGAAGACATGAAATCCTAAATGGAGAAATACAAGAGAAAAACAATGCATATGCATGAAAAGGTAGAAGTTCATAAGGAGAAGCTCGTGGAGCAACACAAAATTATTAAGGAGCTACAAGAGAAAGTAAAGGATCTAGAATTAGAGCAATCTCCCGGGTTTCTAGAATTGTGTCCTTCTCCCTCACTAGTGGTTTCAATGGGATCTTTTGGAGTTGAGAAGGGTGAAGTAATGGAAGAAGACACTATGGAGTAGCACTCGAAGCAAGGAAAACATGCAACCCCCATGATTTCATCCTCTATTTCTATACGAATGAAGATTGCTTGTTATGGGCATGGTAAAATTATGTTTAAAATTTTAGATGATTTTATATGTTTTTTAAAAGCAATTCATTACTAGGCCAATATGTAAAGCTTATACAAGCCGAATAGTGAGCAATACTTCTAGAATTTTGAAAAGAAACCAAATAGGGAATAACCAACGTCAAATATTGTATCTTATGATTGCATTTTGGACTAGATCTTCTAATTGTTTGTAATAAAAGGCTAGACGGTGAGTCACATCCCCCTCTCTATTTATTTAATACAAACAATCATTGTTCTTGTTAAAAAAACATTTAAAATGTTATTTACAACTATTTTTACGATATATAATTGGCTTTCCTTCAATTATATATATATATATATATATATATATATATATATATATATATATATATATATATCCAAATGAAGAGGTTGTGTCATAATAATGCCATGTCTTATTATCATGTTGTTGTTTGTTTAGAAGGTCACTTAATATCATTTTCCTTTGTTGGATTGGTTGAGCAATTGGGGACATTCATGTTAAGGTATTTAATTCGTATTAAGACCTTTACATCTATCTATTTTTTATGGATCTTGATCTAGAAATTTATTGTTTCTTCCTCGACATTAATTTTCTCCTGTTAAATTAAGTGTACAAGATGCGAGGGGAGTCACAACCAACTCATTGTGAATGTCTTGACACCATATTCGTAAGAACCCCCATAAAGAGTGATTTCTTTATTAGCAAGGTCATCTGCCACTTCATTTCCCAATCTTCAAGTATGATGAGGGATAAATTGATCCAAGGACTTTAGATAATCAATGATTTCTTGTATGAAGTGGATTAATCTCCAATGCACCTTCAATGGTCTTATTCTTGTGATTGCATTGGCCTTTCATTTTTTCTCAATAATGATATGAGAATCCCATTTAATGATTATATTATTTAACACCCATACCAAGGGATATCTTTAACCCCATATGGAGAACTAGTATCTTGACCTCGTTATTGGTGTAAATGTCTATATTCTATGCATAATATGTTATTTAATGACCCATGTTATCATCTCTTAAGATGCCATGCATCATATAGATCTTGGGTTTCGTTTTGAGGTGCCATCAAATTTCAACTTGATAAGGGGATGGTCTTGAGGTTCTTATGTGCTTGTTAGAAAAAACAATTGTGGAGACTTGCTGACAGTTTGAGGAATGGAATTGATGGTTACCCCCCCAAAAGTTATCCTTGATCGATCATCTTGCATGCCCTACAAATTTTCTAATTTACATTTTTAGATAAAATGTTTCTTTATTTTTGTAAATGATATTATCATCTATGTATGTCGATGGATTTGTTTTGTATGGTAGGTGTACTACTAGAACCCCTCTAATCAATTGGAAGGCCAGTGACAAAGAAATCAAGTTTTAGTTTACTAGGCTAAGTAAGCAATAAAGTAACTAGGGATTTGGTAACTTAGAAGGGGAATGAGAAACCTATAACTTGTGTTTCTTAACAAATCTTCTAACATTGAGTGGATGAGAAAAAAAGGAGGTCTAAGTTTTCTTAGTTTATTTGTGTTAAGGGCATTATAAATGTAGAAACAACAACACACATAAAGAGAAAAACCCAAATAAATAAAAAAGTAAATAGAGAATGTAGGTGCAATGTTGGGTTGTCAAAGATCTTAGATGAATAGAGAATATACATAGAAAACCATAGAGAATATTTCATAAGAGAATGGAAACATAAAAATGAGTAACACTTTTGCTTGTTTTTTCTCTTTCTTTTTCTTTAATCTCAAGTGATCAAAACTCATATCTAATTTGAGGATTTTATTTTAAAGTAAAAATAAGATTTATAGACAATTGTGTTTCCTTTGTATTCCTACTTAAAAAAAATGTATGGCCGTATAATTGGATAAATCTAATGTTTATTAACTCCATATACTTAAAAAAATTAGGTGAGGATAACGAGTGATTTTGTTTTTCTTCAATGGAAAAAACTGTAATTTTATTAAAAAAAACAAAATTAATTTTGTTAGATGTCGTAAGCATGTATATTCCATTCAAAGATGTAATAAGAAAACCAATGATTTTCTAGCTCTAAACATATATAACCATCTCCATCATACTATAGTCATCCACCACCCTCATTGTACCAAAAATCTATACAAACATATTACTCCAAAAATGAGATAGTCCATCCATAAAATCACTAATACAAACAGTTCCTAATTGAAGAAACACACCAGCAAATTGATGGAGCAATCAATTTCAATAATAATGAACACTCAACTTGAATTTATTCATTACCAAAGAATACATTTATACATAGAGAGGAGATGTCTCGGGAGTCAACCATCTCTTATAATCTCTCAACAATTACTCCTTAATTCACTCAAGAATCTCTCCATAAATCTCTCAATCATGTTTCTCTAACTCTAATTAGACCTTCAAGATATAACAACTAACAACAATATGCCTGGTATTCTTGCGAAAAATTATATTCTTGGTCATTTGAATAACACTTTGATTATCACATATCAATTGAGTGGGTTGCTCCTGTTGATCATGTAGATCCTCCATAATTCTTCTTAACCACACCGCTTCACATGATGTTGTCGTTGCGTCTTTATACTCTGCTTCTGCTATGGAGAGAGAAACTCTAGGCTGCGTTTTAATACTCCAAGAAACTATTGTTGAACTCGTGGAATACCCTGAAGTTGATTTCTTGTCATCCATGCAACCTACCCAATCTGAATTTGTATAACCAATCAACTTGAAATCTTCTGTAGATATGTACACTAAACCATAGCCAATTGTACCACGCAAATATTTCAAATTCCTCTTAGCTGCTTTCCAATGCAATTCCTTGGGTTCTACCATGAATCTTGATACCATACCGACTGCAAAAGAAATATATGGTCGAGTTGTAGTTAAGTAGATCAAACTTCAAACCAATTGGCGATAAAGAGTAACATCAACTGAATTGGATTCATCATGTCTGTATAACTTCAACCTGACTTCTAAAGGAGTTATCGTTGGCTTGCAACTCAACATTCTAATCTTCTTCTGAATGTCCCAAGTATACATGGCTTGTGACATGAAAATACCATCTTCCTTCCACCAGACTTCAATACCCAAGAAATAATGTAATGCACCAAGATCCGTCATTTCAAACTCAACAATCATATGCGACTTAAAATTTTGAAATAATTCGACATTGTTCCATGTGTAGATCAAACAATCAACATATAATGCAACTGTCAGAATATCACGTCGTGATTGAAAGATATAGAGATTAGGATCAGATAGACTTTTAACTAAGCCATGACCCTAAAAATATTTATCAATTATAGAATACCATTCTCTTGGAGCTTGTTTGAAACCATACAAGGCCTTCTTCAACTTGTAAACACAATATTTTTTACCTGGAACTTCAAAACCTTATGGTTGCTAAACATAAATTTGTTCATCCACATAACCATTCAAGAAAGGTGATTTAACATCCATTTGATAAATTGTCCATTTATATTGTGCAACCAATGTAAGTACCATCCTAATTGTATCCAACTTTGCCACTGGAGCAAATGTCTCAGTATAATCAATTCCCTCCTTTTGTGCATATCCATTTGAAACTAAACGGGCTTAGTACTTATCAATTGTGCCATCTGATTTATACTTAGTTTTATAAAC